>JAWZYU010000030.1:48038371-48305371 GCA_038380435.1 Ryuthela nishihirai
ATCGGTGTCCCCTACTGACCGTGGGAAGGGCGGGGAATTTTGCGGAGATAAATCTCAACGCTGACAAGGCTGGGACTCGAACCTGGGAACTACAGATTACGAGCCTGGCGCGCTACCGACTGAGCCACCCCGCCCCAATCCTTGGTGTCAAAGCGTTACGCACAATTTTATGTCATTCAGAATCTAACCTCCAGGATCTATAACTTCTAAAATAAGCTTTTTGTGGAAAAAAGTGCTCAATTTGATCTAAAATAAATGGGATTGAAGATATATCCAATGTGATTTCAGTTAAATCTTTCTACGTCTCGTTTTTTCATCGGTATTCATTCAGCACTTATTTAAAAAGTGAACATTTATCTATATTAATGCCGCCAAAAAGTCACGCACTTCTAAAAATAAAAAAATATTGAAACTCTTATTTACATAAAGGTTTATAATTCTTAAAAAGTTTAATTAATTTACGAGGAAAATTCTTTTGACGGGCATTACTGTTGTTAAATATTCTAACACTTAATCCAACTCTTTACTGGAGCGGGGGTGGCTCAGTCGGTAGCGCCAGGCTCGTAATCTGTAGTTCCCAGGTTCGAGTCCCAGCTGGGTCAGCGTTGAGATTTATCTCCGCAAAATTCTCCGCCCTGCCCACGGTCAGTAGGGGACACCGATGGGCTTGGAAAGGCCACCGTCCGTCGGATGAGACGTTAAGCCGTGGCCCCTTGTGCGTGTGAGCCATACCCTGTGCACGTTAAAGGACACATTTGATGGCCTTGACGGGAGGCTACCATCTGTCTCCCAACAGCTGTTCCAGTGGGTCCCGTCCCCCAACCTTCTCTGAGCCTTCGGGGTCCATGTGACCTGGCCATTTAGCCCATGGTGTGCAAAAAAGTGCCGCTCAGAGGTAAAACAATCCAACCCAATCCAACTCTTTAAATACCGAATAAATAATTGAATAATAAAATAATAAATAAATACCCCCTCAAGCAGCTGCTTGCCACAGAGGTCTGACAGGAGCCTGTCAGTTTGTATGCCATAGTAGAAGGTCTGAGAGGATGGCAGGACCTCAGCAGAAAAACGACACGAACATCCATGCCTTACCCGGAGCTCGAACCCAGGTCCCGTAGATCAGTAGCCAAGCGCGCTAACCACTCGGCCACGGGACGGCAATAAATATATGATAATAAATAATAATAAAATCAATAGAGATAGTTTTCATTGAGATCTCCAATTTATTTTCAGTCCCATATTTCCATAAAAAAACTTATTTTAGAAGTTATAGAATCTGACATCTTCTCATATCAAGCGATGTAACTAAAACTTTTCTCCAGTATGTTACTAATAGACCCATTGGCTGTCCAGATATTATGAATGAATCTTCTTTAAGGTCAGATCTCACTCTTCGCATTTCTTAACAATATAAGAAGGTCGAGATTAATTCACCAGCAGTGTAAATAAATACCCCCTCAAGCAGCTGCTTGCCACAGAGGTCTGACAGTTTATATGCCACAGTAGAAGGTCTGAGAGGATGGCAGGACCTCAGCAGAAAGACAACGCGAACATTCATGCCTTACCCAGGGCTCGATCTCAGGTCCCTTAGATCAGTGGTCAAGCGCGCTAACCACTCGGCCAAGGGCTTGATCCCAAGTCCCTTAGATCAGTGGTCAAGCGTGCTAACCACTCGGCCGAGGACTCGATCCTAGGTCCCTTAGATCAGTGGCCAAGCGCGCTAACCACTCGGCCGAGGGCTCGATCCCAGATCCCTTAGATCAGTGGTCAAGCGTGCTAACCACTCTGCCAAGTACTCGATCCCATGTCCCTTAGATCAGTAGCCAAGAGCACTAACCACTAGGCCACGCACTCGATCCCAGGTCCCTTAGATCAGTAGCCAAGCGCACTAACCACTAGGCCATGGACTCGATCCCAGGTCCCTTAGATCAGTGGTCAAGCGCGCTAACCACTCGACCAGGGCTCGATCCCCGGTCCCTTAAGATCAGTGGTCAAGCACGCTAACCATTTGGACCAGGGCTCGATCCCAAGTAGTTTAATCACACCCGAGGGATCCCCCTTTGCACAGTGCTTTCCCCCCCTATGACGTCATCGACCACGCCCCCTATGACGTAACAGGCCACGCCCCCTATGACGTAACAGGCCACGCCCCTATGACGTGACATTACGTAACATGACGTAATCATTACATAATCATTACGTAACAGGCCACGCCCCCTTTATTAATAATTAATAATTCCTCCCCCTTTATTAAACCCCCCTTTCCCCCTCAGTGGCGCCATCTGTTGACAGTGAGAAGTACTATTTTCCCAAAAACCCTTTATTTTCACTCTAATTTCTCGTTTTCGGACCCCCCGGTCGACCTACCTATATTTTAAGCCCTCCCCCTTATTAAAAACCCTCCTGGCGCCATCTGTTGACAGGGAGAAGTACTATTTTCCCAAAAACCCCTTTATTTTAAGTCTAATTTCTCGTTTTCGGACCCCACGGTCGACCTACCTATATTTTAAGCCCTCCCCCTTATTAAAAACCCTCCTGGCGCCATCTGTTGACAGGGAGAAGTACTATTTTCCCAAAAACCCCTTTATTTTCACTCTAATTTCTCGTTTTCGGACCCCACGGTCGACCTACCTATATTTTAAGCCCTCCCCCTTATGAAAAACCCTCTGGTTGACCGTTTTAAGGCCCCACTCGGCTGATGCAAGTCTCAGAATAATTGCATGGAACGATTGACTGTGTACTTTGCTACGTGTCACGCGTTTACCCGATGGGGTGATGTGTAAAGGTCACGGTTCTGGCTGTATATAACCGCTGAAAAAAGGTTTGGCCTTTTATTCTGAGCTACACGTTATGGACGACGACGACGACTTGGATTTTGGTCATAATTGGACGAGTGATGTAGACTCCGGCTACGAGAGCGATCCACAACACTTTCGAACGCGTATTCGTCGATTGCTACGTCGACCTGTGATTGTGCCACCTCCTCCGCCGCCACCACCACCTCCGGCCGTCACTATTAAGATGTTGCCGCGACCTGGGATTGGTGGTCCGATGCTACGGGCTGTTGTCGTGGAGGACACTACGCCGCCACCACCTCGAAGGCTGCGACGACCTCTGGTGATGAAGCCGCCCGAAACCTGGCCCCCGGGACTACCGCAGAGTGTTGTGCAGGCTCTGAGGCGTAAACGACAGAGACGTCTGTAGACCCTGCCAGTGTGAAGACGTCAAGTGTTTTCATCTCCAGATACTTGAACTAGTACAACTATGCAAAACATCTGTATGGTTCTAGACCTCGACGGTTTCCGTGTAAATGGTCGTTTCCTAGTGCGTGAACTTGGATATGCAACTCGGAATGGGAAATGTGGTGTCTATCGTTTCAATCTTCGACAGCACCAACCTTTGTCAGTAAAAGACAGAAGGACAGCCAACTACGTGTCTAAATATGTGATAGGTCTACCCTTTCATCCTCTGCCTCGAGAAAAGGTGTGGTCGTTAGATCACGTTCCTAACATCGTGAAATATGTTTACAAACTTGCACGTACTGAAGAAGCTACTGTGGTGGGTTACAAAGGAGGTACTGTGGAAAGAATTCTCTTGGAACAATTAAATCTGCCCAGTGTTAATCTCGAACTTTACGGCTGCCCCAAATATTGTGATCTCCCCAAAGTTTCTGAGTTCGAATGCGGATATCACACCGGAGAGGACGTCCACTGCTCTTTAGCAGAAACAGCTGCTTTCTTCGGATGGATCGATCGTCGAGAGCATGTCTCAACAAACACCTACTTATCAGCTCGTTCCTGATTGGTCGTCTCAGGTGGTGCGGTTCTCTAGTTAAATAGGGAGCGAGTGCTCTGTGCCGCATTGTTCACGATGCAGCCTAGCAATCCTGATGCGTGGTGTCTCGGTGAAGATGTATACGTCGTGCCCTCACTGTTCAAAAATAAGTTTTCTGTGCACGTACGCCGCTACAAGAAATATGAAAATGGTGAATTCATCTACCCTACACCAACAGGGGTTACCCTCTCCATACCTGAATGGGAGGCTTTGTGTGCCGCGGTACCCCACATAGAGGACCAAGTGAAAATCGGTCCCGATCAACAGACATGGTACGTGATGCATGGTTTACGTGCCTACATGTATCGCACTGGAGGTGGTGAACGCTCTGTCGACTTCATCAAAGAATCTGCAGACCAGAGAATTCTACAGTTCCGTGTGGTGAGACGCTGTATAACATTGAACGCTTCGCAGTTGTTCACGCTGGCTATTCACTTAGACGAGGTGATGCGCATTGTGCACAACGTGTGCGGGACCCCCAAAGATCACCAACTCCGTACAACCATTATGGAACATTCTGAATCCATTCGTCCTTTCCTACTGAGTCCTGTTTTCGACGGTCCCGATTGTGTTTACCCGCTGCTGGTGAATATTTTTCAGCAAGAACTTACGCGCGTGATACCGTTAGATGGACTGCAGCCCGAAGAAAAAATACCGACCATCGTAGGGTGGTCTGGTGACTTGGACATTAATGGTATAGCGCAGGTATTTGTGGATACGGCCTGGAAGCGAGGTCTATTGAATTTTGTAGATTCTGGTTTTGTTTGCAATCTAAAATATAATGCTATTGTTGACGAGGCAAAAAATGAATTGTATAAATTAAATAAATAATTGTAACCTTATATAATGTGTCTGTCTTTTTCATCCTATGTCATTTTAGTCTTGGTATGGATAGGAGAAAGAAGGTGTTAGCTAGTGTGGGTAGTGTAATCGTGACATTGTTAACGATAGCCGTACTTGTATTAGAACTTGTAGCTCCTAGTAAAAATATTCAGTGTGGGGAGTCAAAAGCCTTGGACGGTGAATACAAAATTCGTGTGTGCAACTTAACAGTGGATATCAGACAGTTTATAGGTGACGTTCCTACAGTGACAGGTGTTACACTTTCACTGCATCAATGGCAAAACCTGGTGGGGTACGACGTCTGGGTGCAGCAGAAAACAAAACTTTGGAGTCCCATTATTTCAACCCCGAAAGAGGATTCGGTAGTGTAAAAAAGTTAGCACAGAATACGGGACTACCACTCAAACTCGTCCGAGAATGGTTAGAAAAGCAGCCTGCCTACACGTTACATAAACCTGTTCGCAGAAAGTTCCCTCGTAACAAAGTTTACGTCACAGGGCTAGACGAACAATGGCAAGCCGATCTCATGGTCGTGAAAAATCTAACTCGCTTCAATGACGGGTATCGCTACATATTAACAGTCATCGATGTGTTCTCGAGATACGGGTGGGCGGTGGCCATGAAGGCTAAAACGGGGAAAGAAATGGTCTCAGTTTTCAAAAAAATCCTTTCCAAGGGTCGATCCCCAATGAATTTAAATACGGATCAGGGTACGGAATTTACCAACAGAGTGTTCCAGAAATTCCTGAAAAAGAAAGGTATTCGGTTCTTTGCTACATACTCCGACAAAAAAGCAGCTTTGGTGGAGAGATGGAATCGTACCCTACGCGAGAGACTGGGGAGATATTATACACGCAATAATACCTACCGCTACCTGGATGTGCTGCCGCGTGTTGTAAGGGGATACAATGCCACCGTTCACAGTGCACACGATATGGCCCCCAAGGACGTGACCTTACGCAACGAAGACGTCGTGTGGGTTCGACTCTATCGCAATCCGACTGTAGTAAAAGAAAAACCAGCGTTTAAAGTGGGTGACACAGTTCGACTAGCCAGTGTAAAAGCGCCCTTCAAGAAGGCAGGCACACATTTGTGGACCGAAGAAATATTTATAGTCGACAAGGTATTACAACGACAGCCCCCTGTGTACGTCATAAGGGATTCCGAGGGAGAAGTGTTGAAAGGCACATTCTATAAATCGGAGCTTCAAAAAGTGACAGAACCCGAACTTTACACGGTCGAGAAAATAATCGAGAGAAAAGGTCAAAAGGCACTGGTTAAATTTCGCGGATATCCCAAGCCTTCCTGGATCCCTAAAAAATGGATAGTTTCTACCTGACTCTCCCCTCCACAGCTAGTCAGAATATTTATCCGAACAATTCGCAGACCGATTTCACAGTCCGTCTGGCACAACCCCTAAGACTGAGCGGAAAATGGAAAGTGGGACTAGCAGAAGTTCACTTACCTGTGAGTTGGTACAATGTGGACGGTTCTAACGACACGTATGAATATTACGCTCCTTCCACCCCCGAAGAATACAGGAAAATCAAGCTTAAACCGGGTAAAATAACTCGAATGGAGCTGTTGTCTGTCCTCACCTCACAGCTCCCCAAAGAAATAATAGTTTCCTATAACGGCGGTTACTGGGTATTCAAACCGAGTGAGGGGTACGGACTGATGTTTCCTAAAACGAATTTCGGTAAACTTCTGTGTATCGGCGAGGGAGAAGTTGACAAACCCTTCCACCAACGATTTGCCAGCAAACTTTGCAATACACCAACTTTCGACATAGATGACGAGTGTTATTTCTACGTGATCCCGCCAGGTAGTTTCCAAGAACGAAAGGTACCCCACGGACGATACGAAACTGCCGAATCGTTATTCGATGCAATGAACCAGATGCTACCCTACAGGCTGAGAAAAGCTTACCGTTTCAAGCAACAGGCAGATCACACCGTATTGATGGATACAGACAAGTCGCATTACATTAAATTTCCTCGATCGAACCCTGGATTAGGAGAAATGCTAGGAATTACTAAATTAGAGATACCACTGAATAAAGTCCTGGGTGACTATCCCATCGATATGAACAGAGGAATGTATGGTATTTATTTGTATTCAGACCTGATTGCGCCTCAGTTGTTAGGTGATACTCACGGTGAACTGTTGCGTGTCGTGAACCCCGCCGTCAGAACCAGTAATAACGAAGCCATTGTTGCAGTGTATCAGCAACCTGATTACTACCCCCTTGCAAGGAACAGTTTCGAGAGTGTGAGAATCTTCCTTCGTACCGACACCGGAGAACCGCTGCATTTTAAATTCGGTAAAGTTTTAGTCAAGTTACATTTCCGCCATGAGGGTTAAATTCGTTCCCCCTTCTGCAGATGCCTACGTGAGTTACTACAAGAGCCAAACGGGGAAGGGTGTGTTCCGTGGTCCTCGTTATCAGAGAGGCGACGGGCTAGGAAGCATCTTTGCTAGGATCGGACGTTTCATCACCCCTCTCGTACGCCCTCTCGTACGACCTGCACTGTCCACCCTGCGTAAGGGAGGGCTACGGTTCGTTTCAGAGATGTCCCAGGGGCAAAACTTCAAATCTGCAGCCAAAGCGGGGCTCCGTGAAGCGGGTGCCGACCTCTTGCAGCGTGCCAGTTCAAAGCTGCAGGGAGGGAAAGGAATAAAACGTCGTCGTCAGCATCCCAAGGTTCATAAAGTGAAGAGACACTGTACTGTGCAGGACGTGTTTTCATCATGAGCATTCAGAAAATTCACGCTGATTCTGGCGACTGTGCCAATTCAGAACTGGATCTGTTTCTGGTTCCACCCACTGTCTCACAATTAGAAAGAGGTTGTTATGTCAATTAT
Source organism: Ryuthela nishihirai (assembly GCA_038380435.1). Classification (NCBI taxonomy): domain Eukaryota; kingdom Metazoa; phylum Arthropoda; class Arachnida; order Araneae; family Heptathelidae; genus Ryuthela; species Ryuthela nishihirai. The sequence continues at coordinate 48,045,914 of JAWZYU010000030.1, forward strand.
TTACCTGTGGCTTCCTTGGAAGGTAATGCACCACTCGAATTCATCGTGAAGGGGACGGACGATTACATTGATCTATCTCGATGTCACCTACGTCTCGTCTTAAAAATTGTAAAATCCGATGGTACAGCACCGTCGGAAGTGATTGCCCCCTGCAATCATTTCTTCCATAACCTCTTCAGCCAGGTAGACGTCTTCCTCAATGATCACCTAGTGAGTGCTTCTCACACCCTGTACCCCTACAGGGCGTATCTAGAGACTCTATTGAACTACGGGACCGATGCCACACGAAGTCAGCTAGGCACCTCGCTCTGGTACCTCGACACCCCAGGTAAAATGGAACTAACCAGCAGGGAGAACGAGGGGTGGCATCAACGCAAGGGGTACGTCAAACCAACAGGTATCGAACTCATCTCGTGGATCCACGCCGACCTGTTTAATCAAGATCGTTACCTACTCAATCAAGTCGACCTGAGACTGCGTTTGCTGAGATCCAAACCCGAATTCTGCCTCATGACAGGTGAAGCAGACCCCTCTTACAAAGTACAGATACACGAAGCTGAATTTTTCGTGCGTAAAGTCAAACCCACTTCGGGTGTCATCCTTGCACACGCTCGCCTGCTGGGTACGGAGAGTGCCAAGTACCCTCTGCGAAGAACGGATTTACGTATGTTTTCCATCGCTTCGGGCCTGACGAGTGTGAACCGTGACAATTTATTTCTCGGCCAGCTCCCTGTACGGCTTGTACTGGGTATGCTGGAAAGTACCAGCCTGAATGGATCGTACGAAAAAAATCCCTTCAACTTCCAACATTTCGACTTAAACCACATCAGTCTTCACATAGACAGTGATCATCAGTCCTACACCCCCGACTTTGCGAATGGGCGCTATCTCCGCTGTTACCAAGGATTATTGGAAGCTGTGGACGCCTGGAAATCCGATAGCGGTATTAACTTATCGCGAAAAGCCTATGGAGAAGGTTTTACATTATTCGGATTCCAATTGACCCCCGAGCAACGTGAATGCAATCAAGTATTTTCTTTAATAAAGAGTGGGAGTGTGAGAGTCGAATTAAAGTTTGCCAAGCCGCTACCCGCATCGGTCACTGTGATCCTGTATGCCGAGTACCAGAATTTGTTGGAAATCCCATTGGATCGTAAAGTCCTGTTTGACTACAGCTCATGAATTCCTATCAGCTAGAATCCATCCTTTCGATGTTACCCACAAGTCTCGGAGTGTTCCCCCGTGACAGACTACCTCACAGAATCAATCAGTCAGAAGCCTTGTTTATCTACAATACCGATCCGTCCTCCCTGCCTGGAACCCACTGGATAGCGGTTTACAAGAAAGGAGTGCAAGTGGATCACTTTGATCCCCTGGGTACGAGTCCCGATGCCTCCATGCAAGAATACTATAGTCGACTAGGCATACGTCACGTCTTACACTCCTCGATACCTCTGCAGGACCCCCTGGGAGACACTTGTGGGGCTCACTGTCTGTATTTCCTGTTTAAAAGATCGTGTGGTTCGACTCTTCCCACAGTACTGCATCGTGATTACACGTGTCGAGTAGACTTTAACGACTGCATGGTGGTGCGATGGCTCTCCGCACTCCTTCAAATATTATAATTGCAGCACCCTCACAGTGTGGGAAGACGACTTTCACTCTGAAACTCATCAAAGAAGCAGCTCAAGTATTCGAACCCCCACCCCAGCGTGTCGTTTACTGTTACGGTGAGTGGCAGCCTGCCTTTGAACCCTTCAAGAAAACGGTGGAATTTTATGAAGGACTACCTACGGATCTGGAATTTGATCCTCACAGACCTACACTTCTGGTACTGGATGACTTGATGGAACAGTCTGTAGCCAGTGAGCGCATATCACAATTGTTTATTCGTGGTGGTCATCATAAAAATATCACGATTGTCCTGATCTTACAAAATCTGTTTTTAAAGGGAAGACATTCGAGGACTATATCGCTCAATGCTCACTACATGTTTTTATTTCGCAATTGTCGGGATGCTTCACAAATAACCCACCTGGCGAGACAAGTGTACCCCCATCAATCTAAACTCCTGACGGATGCCTATAGACTGGCTACACAGGTAACCTGCGGTTATTTGTGTGTTGACCTTCATCCCAGAACGTTGGACAGTGAAAGGCTCCGTGCAAAGATTCTTCCATCAGAAGAACCCGAAATACTTTACGTTCCAAATGAAAGTTAAATCTCAAGGTCCGTTCCTTCAGTGCTTACCAAAGCTAGGGGGAAAGCAGCGTACAGCTCTGATGAAGCACATCTCTGACCCCCAGATGTATGCGTTATGTGAAGTGTGTTCCAATTTCTTAAAAGGAAATATACCTGTTTCCCACAGAGTACTAAAGAATTTACGCCAGCACAAGACGGTCATAAGGAGTCTAGCGTCCAAACGTGCATCTTTACGCCACAAGAAGCATCTCCTGCAGCGTGGTTCAGGGTTCATTATACCACTATTGACTGCTGCCCTCCCCCTACTGGTCTCGTTATTTAGAAAAAAATGATTTCAGTGAAAGCAGTGCAGAGGAGAAACATAAGAAAAAAAGTGTGTGATTTAGACTCAGAGATGAAGAAAATATTAGAGTCTGGTGATGCTGACGATAAGTCTGAAAAGTATCTGACTGCTTTGAAAAATTATTTGTTATTCTCAAAACAGCTTGACACTCCACAGGAAGTAAAAGTCAACATTCCCAGAAATCATATAGCTGAAGAGCGGCCCCCAAAAGACATTGCTGTTCCCATCCGACGTAAGAAAAGAAAATTATCCGAGTGGACGGCGTATTGAAAATATCTGTAAAAAAAAAAAACTTTCCAAGACTTGTGTGCTTGAAGACTTGTGTTCAAAACAATGTATTAAAAATCTGTATCCAATAAAAGAAAGTAAAACTGATAATTTGCCTTTTGCCATTTTTACGTCTCTTCCCATTCAATGTTTTCACACTGATGGTTCATTCAATGCTTGACATCCGGAAGTGATCTGCGCTCAGATGTACGCGCGCTGCTACACTCAGTAGTACAGCAGAGGGCGTTAGTGTCGATGGGCGGGGAAATGAGAATGCTGCTGCAGCAGCGAGACTTGGAGGGGAGCAGCGCGCGTACATCTGAGCGCAGATCACTGATAAGACTTACGGAGCACCTGAAAAAACAAAGTTACCTCTTGCTTTCTACCACCATAGTGTCTTCCAGTTCTGAGAAATAAAGAGACGGATTTTTTGAAACCATTTTTATTGAAACAATTCACAGACAATAATTTACATGACAGATCCGCTGTAGTTTTAAATACAATAAGTTAAATACAATAATTCAAAAGCTGACGACGCCTCAGTGCTGGGTCATTACGTGTGAAATACTAAGGTTCACTAGGAACATTGAAATAAAGTGTGCAGTGAAATAAATAAAGCGTGTAATGAAATAATATGTACATTGGTGAGCAACGAAATAAAGTGAGCAACGAAATAAAGTTGTAATACTATGCACACTGAAATAATAAATGAAGATGCAATAATAAATAAATAATAAATGAAGATGCAATAATAAATAATAAATTAGTTTACAATAATACATTAGTGTGCAATAATAAATAAAAACTGTGCATTTACTCATCCATGAGTTGGATAAGGGTATCCAGGCCCAGGTCATTGTAACCATAAGGTACAGTGAGAGTCGAACCCGGGCTGAGATACCGCTTATCGAGGTTAGCCTTAAACCTTTTCACCATGGGCTTATTCGTAAGTGACCCATCCACTTTATTACGAATTACATTGAAAGGGACTTCGAAGGTCTCGCTGGCTGGGGAGTTCCCTAGCACCATGGATTTTAGAAGTTCAAAATTGTATGTGCACCGGTTTTTCTTCGTGAGTGATATGCCCTTGGCGCGAAGAATTTCATCCCCGTTGCTCAGCCGAAGGGCATAACTTTTGGCCCCGGCGCTGACATAGTCAGTGATGTGTACACCGGAGCCGTACTTTGAAGAAATTTCATCTACGAGACCTCCGAGAAAGGGATGTTGTGGTGGTGTGTAGGTGTCGCGAGGAGACGTTGTATAAATTACTGAGTCAGTATCCGAGTACAATGCACGACTATCTAATTTCGATAGAAGCTCGTACAGCTTTAGTCGGGCGTGACTCGTCACCATTGCGGCGAGAATCAGGCTTCCACGGGTGTTCGCTGGAGTGGCAGACTCCGCCGGCTTGTGCGTGACAAGCACGGCCTGATCACTGATAACAGCGACGTCAGTGATGACTAGCGATGCGTCCGTCAAGAGCTCCATGTACTTGACAGGACAACTCACAATGGTCGTCTGGGTTCGACTCATGTTCTGCGCATGCTTCCCCCATGACGAATTAAGCGAGACCTTGGAAAGAGTTCGCTTAAGGTTGTTTTTTTCAACTTCCGAGGGGAGGATCCGAACCCCCTCCGCCTGGAAGAAGGCCTCACAGAAGGCTTCCTTTTGCTCCTCGGTCTGCACGTCAGGGGGAAACCCGGAGTAGCGCTGCTTCAGTCCCAGAAAAGTGTCTATGTACCCAGCATAGACACCTCCCTTTTTTGTTGTAGGATCGTATTGCAGGATGGTATTAAAGTGCCACACATCGTGGAACTGGAGAAGTTTGTAGCCAGCACGCATCGCAGCGTAAATTTCGAACGTAGGCCAAGATCCTGTCAATGCGCGCTGGTTCACGGTGTGCCGACAAGGGGGTGCCAGCTGTCCATCCGCACAGATCCTACAAAGGGGAAAAAGCAGCTTCCCATTACACCTATAGGGCAGTACAGGGATGAATAAACCGTCGGGGGGTAACAGTGTGGCGTGTGCAATGCCAAAATAGTGGTCGAGGTCCGTGGCGAAATCGGAGGTGATCCGAACCGGGTGACCTTTACCGAATGGAGCCTTCTTGCAAACATAAGGGTACAGGCTGTTGTAATCAACGTAGTTAAGGCTACATCCTAAGTCAACCGATGCAAAGATGGAGAACACCTCCACGCGCCCTCCGTAGAGGTAGTCACGGGCCCCTATACGCCTGATAGGCTCGACGGATTTATAAATTAATGCGACGGACTGGTTTTTGCGCATCAACTCGTCGAATTCGTGCTCCCACATAATTTTGCATGTGTACCCGTTCATCAGCACTTTCAAGGTCTCAAGACGATCCATGGTCCGGGTGTTTAGCAGACCAAATGGCTTTCTCGTGCGCTGATCTATTTTTTCAGGTTTGAAACATTTCAAGCAGCAATGATAGTAACAACCTAAAAATTCGTAATAACAGCGGGTACTGTGGCACACGCCATCCAATTTGTACTGCCCTATCTTATACTCGCCTCCGGGTGATCGCGCAGTTTGAATTACGATGTTGTCCTTGGAAGCCTCATACTCTAACCATGCGAGAGCTTTCAAGGACTGCCGGTCGTTACTCGCCGAATACCCTTGGGCGGGACACACACCGAGGGTATTCTTTTGCAGAAACTTCCCACGGAAAATTCGAAGACAAGCGCCGGCAATAGTCAGGTCACGCGCAAATGGGTCTACGCCTGTGAGATTTAAAAATTCCTCGCGGAAAGCTTGGGCGCCTCGTCGCAACAACTCTGTATCTGCCTTGCAGTAATACAGAAGCTGTTGTTGAAAATCCCAGGGTTCAAGGCTTGCTGCGGCATACCACTCGTTGAATGCTGACAGAGTTTCAGGCTCCATGTCTTCCGGCTGGAAAAAAAGCCGATCAGGGATGGGTCCTGTATATTGTAGATTTTCCTCCTTCACGAATTTAAAGGGGAAAAAGCCTTTCACCGTCTCCAAGTTGAAGGTCTTCGTGAATGATCGAAGAGGAGCCTGAATAAAGGACAACGTGTCGATGAACCTTATTTTAAGGCCAGGTAAAAATATACCTAAAATCTTGGATCCATCGAACACGAGATCCGGTTTTAAAAATTTTCTGTACAGATAACTAATGATGAACATGCCGTCAAAGCCTTTCAGATTATGTGCGAGGACTGTGGCGTCCTTGAATCTTTGAACCCCAGGACATTCTTCAGCCAGAATCCAATCCATAAAGGCGTCCGTTTCCGGGAATGAAGCATAGACCCACTCGTCGTCCACTTGGTATGTGACCACACATAGTATCGGTTTTAGCAACCCGTCGGCACACTGCACAGTCTCTACGTCAAAGTAGAGGTAAGTCTGACCGACAGGGTCAATTTTGCAGGGCTCGACGAATTTTAAGGTGTCAGCCTTGCAAACGTGCTTTTTCAGGGGGTCGTAAATGCTAATGCACTTAACACAGCGATGCCGTGTCTGACATGCCTTCAGCAGGTGCGCCTGAAAGCATTCAGCCCCGCGCAAATACACACAGCACACCGTGCAAAGCAACAGCTCCCCTGTATGACGCACATCGACTGACAGGCACCTGTTGCATGTTCCCTTGCAAACGTGCCCGTTGTTAGACCCCTTTAAACAAATGTGGCAGAACTCCTTAACCCCGAAAAACCCTGATGGTTTAGTAATCACGTCGTAATGCCCAGCACTAAACAACAAATAAAGATTGTCCCCTCCTTCTGGACCAATGAAGATGGGGAGGAAGGCGTCGTCAGCAGAATACACAATAATCCTGAATTGTGTCAGGTGAGCTTGAAACAATTGTACTTCCGGGAGTCCACAGGGACCCTCTGGTACGGCTGCATCCTGATGTAGTTGACGGGCTTCCTGCCTCTGCAAAGGGTAGCGATAATCAGCAATTTTGATGTAGTTGTTTGTCAACCCTTTATTTTTTAAGCAGAGCGCTCGGGCGACGACGAGAGCCCTTGCAAGACAGATTCCGTCTCTATTGATGATGCTTCGGACGCTACCCTTCCTGCGGGCGAAAGACTGGACATCCACGAGGCTGCGTTTTTCGGGTCCTGCACGTCTGCCAATACCTCCACCGCTGCCGACCCTATCCAGGTTGGCACAAACGAAGTCAAACTCCAATTCGCTCCCGGGACCAAGAGACTCATTTGACTGCACTACTTTGTCTAGTGCAGCCATGAATCTCTCCCCCGTCAGGGCATTACGCCGAATTAGTGCCAGGTTGACGGGGTTTTTCAAATCCCGGGAGCGTAAACACAGCCGAACATGGCTATACTCCCCTGTGGGGACGACGTCGGTCAACATTTTCTCATGTAGGTCGTGTAGGACCGAGAGGAAATTATAAGGTTCCACATTCTCCATTCCGCCAAGCCGCACACTCGTTGAAGCGAATTGTGTGCGAAACTTGGCGGAGTTGTAGTGGCGTGTGTTCACAATGGTGTAGTAAGGTGCTGCATCATGTCTGACTGTAGTGGATGGTCCTGGAGCGTTGAAGGACTCGACAGACCTAGATAGATAATTTATTCTCAGAATATGCAGTACTTTACGCGTTTTTTTATCTTAGAACTGAAGTTATAATGCTGTATTGCTCAGATACATACTTTTAAAGTATTACATTTTCCCCTGATACATACTTTTAAAGTATTACATTTTTAAAGTATCACATTTTCCCAGATACACACTTTTAAAGTATTACTAATATTCTTCTTTATACATAGTTTGTCCAATAAAAATCATATATTTATTCACATATGTATATATATATATAGAAATTTTACCTACAGTACAAGTCTGAGAAAAAAAAATGTTCCACGTGAGTAAACACTCGACTGTGGAAAAATTTAACAGTTGTAATAAAAGACAACACACACACACTGCTAGTATAATTTTGCCTACAGTACAAGTCTGAGAAAAAAATGTTCCACGAGAGTAAACACTCGATTGTGGAAGAATTTAACCGTTGCTAGCTCAAGCAAAAGACCTAATTAAAATTTAACTAATTTATAAGCAGAATAAAGAAAGTAAAATGGCTTTACAGGCTATAAAACTATATATGCTTTAGTCAATGATTGAGCCGTTTAAGACCTGCTCAACATCAAATGAAATTTCATTTACCTGACTGTAGCTGAAGACCCAGCGCCTGTGAAGATTGTCGTGGTGCCGTCAGCACTGGCGGGGTCGTTGAGGGGCGTAGCCGGCACTGTCAATGACGAACGGGTCGTGGGTGGCTGAGGCTTGGTTAGCACACTCTCCGTGGGGACCCTACATTGATAGATAATTCAGTCTCAGAATATGCTGTACATTTACATGTTTTTTCATCTTAGAACAGAAAAGGCAATATGCAGTACATTTACTAGTCTGAGCAAAAATCTAAGTAACTAAAGTTTGAAAATTAGGTTTTAGAATAAAAGACAGCACAGTTTGCTAGCATGAGCAAAAAATCTAAGTAACTAAAGTTTGAAATTTATCATTTAGACTTTACTAGATAGAAACAAATATAAAACTCTATGTTGTGATAAAAGACAACATACACCACAGTTTACTAGCCTGAGCAAAAAAAAAAATCCAAGAAAATATTTAGCTAATTTATAAGTAGAATAAAGTAAGTAAAAATGACTTTACTGGATAGAAACAAATATAAAACTCTATGCACGTCAGTAAATGATTGTGTGTCTTAATGACAACATAGCATTAAATAAAGGTTTATTCACCTGCTAGCCGTTGAAGCACCCGGGACGGGTGAAGTCCTCATCTCCGCTGCTGCTTTTGCTGCGGCGATGCGCTTGCGGTGTGTTAGAGAAAGCCTCATTGTCCTCGGTCGTAGTATTTCCCCGGCCTCCATCTGACGACAGACACGCTTAACACTTCTGTCATCTGTCTCCGTGCTTCTTTTGGAGACATCGGAGAGGTTCTGGACTGCTGCGAGAAGTTTCTCAAAGCACTGCGTGGTGTTCCTAGATAGATAGATAATACGGTCTCAGAATATGCAGTACATTTACTAGCGCAATCAAAAATATCTAAGTAAATAAAGGTTTGAAAATTAAGTTTTAGAATAAAATGACTTTACTGGATAAATGGTTGAGTACCTTAAGGGCAACACAGCATTAAATAATTTATAAGTCAACACAGTATTAAATAATTCTTAAGTGCAACACAGCATTAAATAATTTATAAGTAGAATACAGAAAGTAAAAACGTCTTAAGGGCCGCATCAAATAATTTATAAGTAGAATACAGAAAGTAAAACGTCTTAAGGACAGCATTAAATAATTTATAAGTAGAATACAGAAAGTAAAAACGTCTTAAGGACAGCATTAAATAATTTATAAGTAGAATACAGAAAGTAAAAACGTCTTAAGGGTCGCATCAAATAATTTATAAGTAGAATACAGAAAGTAAAACGTCTTAAGGACAGCATTAAATAATTTATAAGTAGAATACAGAAAGTAAAACGTCTTAAGGACAGCATTAAATAAAATTTTAGTTACCTGTTAGCAGATGATGATCCAGCCGAAGGAATGTTGAAGGCTCGTTCACCAGACATCTTGAGGAGTTTGACAATCAGGTGTCAGAGTATCAGCGTTGACAGTTGAATGACATTGGAGGATGCTGTCCTCCGCATTTTATACACACAGCCAGGCCGACTGACACGTATTACAAGAGGTCAAACTAACATCACGCGATCGAGACAACAACAACAATTTCTATTTTGAAACCTTATCAGCATCATATGTAAACAAAGTGTGGTGCTGGACACTGCCCTCTTGAACCCTCACCGATCGGACCACGTCGCGTGATGTTTTTGAAAGTCTTGTTGCTAGCCCCGATAAGCACTTGAAAGGAATACCGCTTGCGATAAGGAGTTTGAATTTTCTGAGAGCAGATCATAACACGGCACTATTCGACAGCTATTACGAATAATTTAAACCATTCGCCCCGGACCGTAGGACGATTTTTAATGTGGGAATTTTAACCAGTGCTTAATTACTAGGGAGTTTAATAGCCGGGAATTTTAATTATAAGAAAATCGTTTAACCGTCTTGGTGGAATAAATACAGCTTTGCGAGTTTGATTTACAATTTGAGATCCTCATTCAAAAGAGTTCAGTGGTAGTGTCGGTTTTGATGTAAGAAATACATAGAAAAAGCTAGTTATAAAGAATGCTAGGTTAATATCTGACCCGTTCGACACGCATCTAAGCCACAGCAAGTACACGGCATAGTTCTGGAATCCACAGAGCGAGGGACGATTTTTTTTTTTTTCCGGTGAAACACATTTACAGAAAACTGCTTTTTATTTCGAGCGTGGAGTGATTTTAATAAAGGTGAGGAATATTTTGACGAGTGTTTAATTACTAGGGAGTTGATTAACGGAGTTTGAAAATTTTTCCGCTGCAGACGTGTGTTCTAAAAGCAGATTTAACATGTCATCCCTACGAATAATTTAAACCATTATTAATTTCACCCTATGGTATTTTCTATGGAAACAGTAAGAGTAAAATGAGTTTCAACTGTAGGATGATTTTTAATAGAGGTAAGGGAATTTTGTATCATTCCTTTCTGTACAATTATTCTAAGACCAGTCAATCGTTCCATGCAATTATTCTGAGACTTGCATCAGCCGAGTGAAGGAGTGGGGGCTTAAAATGGTCAACCAGAGGGTTTTTCATAAGGGGGGGGGGGGGGGGGGCTTAAAATATAGGTAGGTCGACCGTGGGGTCCGAAAACGAGAAATTAGAGTGAAAATAAAGGGGTTTTTGGGAAAATAGTACTTCTCCCTGTCAACAGATGGCGCCAGGAGGGTTTTTAATAAGGGGGAGGGCTTAAAATATAGGTAGGTCGACCGTGGGGTCCGAAAACGAGAAATTAGACTTAAAATAAAGGGGTTTTTGGGAAAATAGTACTTCTCCCTGTCAACAGATGGCGCCAGGAGGGTTTTTAATAAGGGGGAGGGCTTAAAATATAGGTAGGTCGACCGGGGGGTCCGAAAACGAGAAATTACTGTCTGGGGGTTCCCGGACTATACAGTGTACTTGCTGTGACTTAGATGCGGGTCAGATTTTTCAGATATTATAGCATTCTTTATAACTAGCTTTTTCTATGTATTTCTTACATCAAAGCCAACACTAGCACTGAATTCTTTTGAATGCAGATCTCAAATTGTAAATCAACTCACAGAGTTGTATTTATTCCTTAGTAATTAAAACTCTTTGCTATTCATTTAGCCAGGACGACTAAACGATTCCTTTATAATTAAAATTCCCTGCTATTAAACTCCCTAGTAATTAAACACTCATCAAAATTCCCTTACCTTTATTAAAAAAAACAGTTTTCTGTAGAGGCGTTTTATCGAAAAAAAAAAAAAACTTCTCCTCGGCAACGAGAGTCGAACGCACTACCCCAGCTTTACTCCATTCTTGAACAAGAACCAACCTGCAATGGAAAAGGCATTCCTGAAGTCGTACGTGGAGTCATGCCCACACGTGTCCGTTTACCGGTCAGGTAGCAACGAAACATCTCGTGACACAATCGCCCTGGGAGGTTGAGTGTCCAGCGCTCAGCAGTGTGATGACTCATACGATGTTGTTCTCTGAGGGTAGGTGACGTCACAACAAGGGGAAAGTAACGTGGAGTGACCAGCGAGTGACACGTATCAGAAGACTGAGCACTGGGGATGTTTAACCTTCAGTATAATTTTACACAGTGTGTTAGGATTAACAACTCTTATAACATAGTTATTGCGGGTAGGCTCCCTCTCCCACTTTTAAAATTTAGATCTTACACCGACAGTCTTTTCATATACGTATTTTTATAACCATTTTAAAACCAACACTTATTTCTTTTATCCCTAGCGATTACTGGTTGTTGCATTTTTTACTAGAAGAAACCCTACCCCTGCAGTAACAGCCCCCGCAGAAAATAAAAAAATGCTATCGGGCGAAAAAATTAATAAAATCTGATTTTATTCGTCGTGATGAAAAATATTGATGGGGTAATAGGTTCGACTTAAAAGACTTCGTGTTCGGATCCTCACCACGGACAACCTCTCGCTGACGGACGGTTAAACCCTACGAAATTATTCCAAACGGGGAATCACAAGGTTTTTATTGACGAATGAATCTTGGACCTGTACTGCTTCCGTACATCGTGAAAACCCACTCACAGTCTTGATCCGTGTTCCCAATTTCCTTTACTAAGTCACTTCAAAAAACATTGTGATTGCAAAAGTATGACTAACAGTTTTATTACGCCACGTTTTAAAAATACTTATTACTGCTGTATCCGCGGTACGGGAGAGTAACACTGTTCGAAGAAAAATCAGGTAAAACGGTTTAAAAAAAAAAAATCGTTTCCTCCGTCGTTTGCGTATGTCTCATCACGCTGGTGAAACCGGGTGAAAAAATATTTTTTTCTTTGTACGAGGTAGAATGTTAAAAGTACGGCGCGTGCAAAACTTTAGTTCTATCACGAATGCACATTAATGGAGTAGGGAGGTCGTAGTTTAATACTTCAGCTATAAAAAAAATAATACAATGTCTCACACACACACACCTCTCAACTTGTCTACACTAATCCGCTGAAATTTCATTTGCAACGGAGGCTGATACTTCGAATCCGCTATATGTTCCGGAGCTGCAGTGGAATGCATGGCCCCTGCTGAATGCTACGCTATCAGAAGTCCATGTGGCTGTCACGTTCTCCAAGCGCTCAGAATATTACTGTAACTTATAACTGATCTAATATTACTTATAACTGATCTAAAGTCCGTTTTAATCAATACTTATTTCTTTCAACTCTGCGACTATTGGGCTGGCACATTTTCACTAGAAGGACCGCCTCACAGTGGCAATCCCACAGAAAAAATTAATAAAAGGAAAAAATCTGATTTTATTCCTCCTGATGAAAAATATTGAAGGTAATAGGGTCGACCTAAAAGGCCCGTGTTCGGATCCTTGCCCCGAATGGTTTTTAACAAAAGTCCTACGAAATTAAAAGCTATCCCGTTACACGACGGCGTTGTTTAAAAATACTTATTACGGCTGTATCCTCAGCAAACTCTTTCCTAGGAAGTAACGCTACTCGATGCAGCCCCAGTTACATGCTTTTACCGGGTAAAGACTGTGCGTCAGAATGATAAAAGTAGAATTCATACGTTTCCTTAAAAAAAAAGAAAAAAACTTTAGTTCCTGCTTAAAGGAGTATGGTTCGATTCAGGAAGAATAGGATTTGACCTCGTGCATTAGAAAAAAGAACAAATCCGTCCCCGGTGTCCTTTGTTAGGTTGTAGTATTAGTATCCTTATACAAGCTCGCTTCAAATTTTCATGTGACATTCTGGGGTTGAGTTTCAACCTTTTTATTTTTTCCAACCGCGATAATGCGCAGTTTTCTGCGGAACGCGAGCGACTTCGACGCCAAGGACGACCCGCACTAAACGGTACGACCGTGCACTAGAAAACCGTGAACGGACTTGTGTGAAACGTAATGTACAAAGCTTGACAACAGTAATGTAGACTGGGATCCTCGCTCACTATACTATCATAACCCTCGAGAAATTATCAAATATGAATAGACCTCTGTAAAGTTCCGACCCCACAATCTTCTGAGTTCATTCCCCGGTCGATGCTGTCAGGATCACAAGGGATGTTTTACACATTCAACGACTTTTTCTGACATTCGCTAATCAAAGTGTCTATCTACACATCAGACTTGTCATTACATCGACAAACTACGTGTCCATAGGCTGAGTAAGCATTTAGAATGAAAAATTGAGTCTGCTTCACGACACAGATTCGTAAAACGCTCATTAATTATTTTGTGAGAGAAAGCATGCATAAAGTTCAAACACTAATACATCTTCCCTTTCTAAAAAATCTGAAAAACTCACTGGAAAACAACAATATTTCCGTGAAAAATTAGGTCCCTGAATCGAGCCCTAGTTCGCGGCGTTCACTGACTTCAACCACCGATGAAACTTAACGTAAGCTCTCTCGCTGTTAGTTCAAGGTGCTTTCACACGCTCTTTTCAGAGTTCCTGGCCCACCTACTACGTTTCAATAAGCGCATAAGTGTGTGTGTGTGTGATGGTGGCTAGCTACAAACACAAGTTTCGCTACAATATAACACTGAGATGTTTGTTTAGTTATTTTTCTCTATTTCTATACTAGTGGTACAGTGCGAAAGTGGTTAGCACACGTTTTTTATATGTATCCTGTTTGGAAATAACACTGTCTATGGACCATTACTCCTGTACATACCATAAGCATAATACCTCGCGATTCTAAGAGTCCCCCGAACCGGTATTAATCTTATTTTTGTAGTTCAACGGAGTGCTTTGAGCTTGCTCGACCGCTGTCATGGGTTTGGACCGGTAGCGGCCCACATATTTAATCCAGAATTAGTACATGCAAACATTTTCTTTTGTAATCGTATCAGGTGTAGAGCAGAACAGGATACTTCAATCATCAGGACAAACAATATTGCAGAAGTGAGAAAGAGAAGCGACAGGAAAGCACACTACCTGCAATCATCACCTCAAAACAACTAAGACAGAGGGCGCCACGTGCAGGGTTGAAAAGCAGTTCATAACAATGGTTTAACCAATCATTTTTTTTTAAGTATTAGGATATTCATGTTACAATTTCTTACAACAGGTTCATAGCTAGTGAAGACACAAGTCAGCAACACTCACACCTCTGTGTAAGCACACGAATATTACATTTCAACAACGTACACTTTTCGTGTGAGTATGTGAATATTACATTTTAGCTGTATGTGCACTAGACATTCAGTTGCCAAGAATATTTAAAAACATCAGTGCAAACTCACTGAAGCGTGTCTCTTTCTTGTGTCTCTCCATATCTATATACTATTCTTATGAGCATAAAAGATAGAACTTTCGAAGTAAGATGAAGCATGTATCGGTTTAAAAAAAAAAGATTTTGAGCTTTTCACCAACGCCATCTAGGGACAACAATGTTGACTATCTGATTCAAGCAATCTATGAATATGTAGGAGAATGTTTCTCTGATCTTATGCAAAGTATATTCTTATGTGGTGTATGGTATTATTCAACGGATGTCTTTCTAAGTGTATGCACATATCCGTGCGATGGACTAAATTTTTTCTCACATACTTGATTCGTCTCTGTAATTGTATGCTTTCATGTTTGTGAGTGTGTGCGTATGTTTCTGTGTGCGGGCGAGTGTGTGTGTGTGAGTATGTTTCTGTGTGCGGGCGACTGTGTGCGTGAGTATGTTTTCATGTTTGTTTCGCTGAATCTGATATGTGTATACGTCTTCATGTCTCTCTCGGTGTGTCTGTATGTGTGTATATGTTACCGTAGGCAAGAATAAACATATTGTCTTACGGACACTTGCTCGCTACAGAAGAAGCTAACAATTTACAAACCTCGTCAGATCGGTATTATAGCTCTATTAGGAAATCTCATCGAAAAGTCACTAAACAGATAAGTTTACTAAAGATGCACGCTTGTATACAATTTTTCAGATTCTTTTACCTTTCTCGATTCTGTTAAGTAGAACAATGAAATAGCATTGCAGGAAAAAATCTTTTATTCATACACTAAGAAATTACAAGGACGACCCATCAGATATAGAACAGAAATTAGTAACACTATTACATTTATTTAGTACATATTCAGAGGCTCGCACCAGTTCGTCATACACTTCGTTTAGTAATATAGGAAAGTGTAGCATGTAGGAATCTTCAACTCCTGCCTCTTCCACAAAAAGTTTAGCGATATCGCTTAAATGAATGTTTCTCACTGCTTCGGCGAAACGGGATATGGCCACACACGAATGGCGAAGCTGACTTGAATGATCTACTTCACACCCAATTCGTGTTCGTACGTAGAATCCGAAAAATGTCTTTTCTGACGAGTGTATTTAATGTTTTTCTGAAACTTAGCTTTGCTCTCTGATCGTGCAGTTCAGCATTAGACAGTCTTGGAGTAAGGGATGTCGAATTATCTACATCCCTTACTCCAAGACTGTCTAATGCTGAACTGCACGATCAGAGAGCAAAGCTAAGTTTCAGAAAAACATTAAATACACTCGTCAGAAAAGACATTTTTCGGATTCTACGTACGAACACGAATTGGGTGTGAAGTAGATCATTCAAGTCAGCTTCGCCATTCGTGTGTGGCCATATCCCGTTTCGCCGAAGCAGTGAGAAACATTCATTTAAGCGATATCGCTAAACTTTTTGTGGAAGAGGCAGGAGTTGAAGATTCCTACATGCTACACTTTCCTATATTACTAAACGAAGTGTATGACGAACTGGTGCGAGCCTCTGAATATGTACTAAATAAATGTAATAGTGTTACTAATTTCTGTTCTATATCTGATGGGTCGTCCTTGTAATTTCTTAGTGTATGAATAAAAGATTTTTTCCTGCAATGCTATTTCATTGTTCTACTTAACAGAATCGAGAAAGGTAAAAGAATCTGAAAAATTGTATACAAGCGTGCATCTTTAGTAAACTTATCTGTTTAGTGACTTTTCGATGAGATTTCCTAATAGAGCTATAATACCGATCTGACGAGGTTTGTAAATTGTTAGCTTCTTCTGTAGCGAGCAAGTGTCCGTAAGACAATATGTTTATTCTTGCCTACGGTAACATATACACACATACAGACACACCGAGAGAGACATGAAGACGTATACACATATCAGATTCAGCGAAACAAACATGAAAACATACTCACGCACACAGTCGCCCGCACACAGAAACATACTCACACACACACACTCGCCCGCACACAGAAACATACGCACACACTCACAAACATGAAAGCATACAATTACAGAGACGAATCAAGTATGTGAGAAAAAATTTAGTCCATCGCACGGATATGTGCATACACTTAGAAAGACATCCGTTGAATAATACCATACACCACATAAGAATATACTTTGCATAAGATCAGAGAAACATTCTCCTACATATTCATAGATTGCTTGAATCAGATAGTCAACATTGTTGTCCCTAGATGGCGTTGGTGAAAAGCTCAAAATCTTTTTTTTTTAAACCGATACATGCTTCATCTTACTTCGAAAGTTCTATCTTTTATGCTCATAAGAATAGTATATAGATATGGAGAGACACAAGAAAGAGACACGCTTCAGTGAATTTGCACTGATGTTTTTAAATATTCTTGGCAACTGAATGTCTAGTGCACATACAGCTAAAATGTAATATTCACATACTCACACGAAAAGTGTACGTTGTTGAAATGTAATATTCGTGTGCTTACACAGAGGTGTGAGTGTTGCTGACTTGTGTCTTCACTAGCTATGAACCTGTTGTAAGAAATTGTAACATGAATATCCTAATACTTAAAAAAAAATGATTGGTTAAACCATTGTTATGAACTGCTTTTCAACCCTGCACGTGGCGCCCTCTGTCTTAGTTGTTTTGAGGTGATGATTGCAGGTAGTGTGCTTTCCTGTCGCTTCTCTTTCTCACTTCTGCAATATTGTTTGTCCTGATGATTGAAGTATCCTGTTCTGCTCTACACCTGATACGATTACAAAAGAAAATGTTTGCATGTACTAATTCTGGATTAAATATGTGGGCCGCTACCGGTCCAAACCCATGACAGCGGTCGAGCAAGCTCAAAGCACTCCGTTGAACTACAAAAATAAGATTAATACCGGTTCGGGGGACTCTTAGAATCGCGAGGTATTATGCTTATGGTATGTACAGGAGTAATGGTCCATAGACAGTGTTATTTCCAAACAGGATACATATAAAAAACGTGTGCTAACCACTTTCGCACTGTACCACTAGTATAGAAATAGAGAAAAATAACTAAACAAACATCTCAGTGTTATATTGTAGCGAAACTTGTGTTTGTAGCTAGCCACCATCACACACACACACTTATGCGCTTATTGAAACGTAGTAGGTGGGCCAGGAACTCTGAAAAGAGCGTGTGAAAGCACCTTGAACTAACAGCGAGAGAGCTTACGTTAAGTTTCATCGGTGGTTGAAGTCAGTGAACGCCGCGAACTAGGGCTCGATTCAGGGACCTAATTTTTCACGGAAATATTGTTGTTTTCCAGTGAGTTTTTCAGATTTTTTAGAAAGGGAAGATGTATTAGTGTTTGAACTTTATGCATGCTTTCTCTCACAAAATAATTAATGAGCGTTTTACGAATCTGTGTCGTGAAGCAGACTCAATTTTTCATTCTAAATGCTTACTCAGCCTATGGACACGTAGTTTGTCGATGTAATGACAAGTCTGATGTGTAGATAGACACTTTGATTAGCGAATGTCAGAAAAAGTCGTTGAATGTGTAAAACATCCCTTGTGATCCTGACAGCATCGACCGGGGAATGAACTCAGAAGATTGTGGGGTCGGAACTTTACAGAGGTCTATTCATATTTGATAATTTCTCGAGGGTTATGATAGTATAGTGAGCGAGGATCCCAGTCTACATTACTGTTGTCAAGCTTTGTACATTACGTTTCACACAAGTCCGTTCACGGTTTTCTAGTGCACGGTCGTACCGTTTAGTGCGGGTCGTCCTTGGCGTCGAAGTCGCTCGCGTTCCGCAGAAAACTGCGCATTATCGCGGTTGGAAAAAATAAAAAGGTTGAAACTCAACCCCAGAATGTCACATGAAAATTTGAAGCGAGCTTGTATAAGGATACTAATACTACAACCTAACAAAGGACACCGGGGACGGATTTGTTCTTTTTTCTAATGCACGAGGTCAAATCCTATTCTTCCTGAATCGAACCATACTCCTTTAAGCAGGAACTAAAGTTTTTTTCTTTTTTTTTAAGGAAACGTATGAATTCTACTTTTATCATTCTGACGCACAGTCTTTACCCGGTAAAAGCATGTAACTGGGGCTGCATCGAGTAGCGTTACTTCCTAGGAAAGAGTTTGCTGAGGATACAGCCGTAATAAGTATTTTTAAACAACGCCGTCGTGTAACGGGATAGCTTTTAATTTCGTAGGACTTTTGTTAAAAACCATTCGGGGCAAGGATCCGAACACGGGCCTTTTAGGTCGACCCTATTACCTTCAATATTTTTCATCAGGAGGAATAAAATCAGATTTTTTCCTTTTATTAATTTTTTCTGTGGGATTGCCACTGTGAGGCGGTCCTTCTAGTGAAAATGTGCCAGCCCAATAGTCGCAGAGTTGAAAGAAATAAGTATTGATTAAAACGGACTTTAGATCAGTTATAAGTAATATTAGATCAGTTATAAGTTACAGTAATATTCTGAGCGCTTGGAGAACGTGACAGCCACATGGACTTCTGATAGCGTAGCATTCAGCAGGGGCCATGCATTCCACTGCAGCTCCGGAACATATAGCGGATTCGAAGTATCAGCCTCCGTTGCAAATGAAATTTCAGCGGATTAGTGTAGACAAGTTGAGAGGTGTGTGTGTGTGAGACATTGTATTATTTTTTTTATAGCTGAAGTATTAAACTACGACCTCCCTACTCCATTAATGTGCATTCGTGATAGAACTAAAGTTTTGCACGCGCCGTACTTTTAACATTCTACCTCGTACAAAGAAAAAAATATTTTTTCACCCGGTTTCACCAGCGTGATGAGACATACGCAAACGACGGAGGAAACGATTTTTTTTTTTAAACCGTTTTACCTGATTTTTCTTCGAACAGTGTTACTCTCCCGTACCGCGGATACAGCAGTAATAAGTATTTTTAAAACGTGGCGTAATAAAACTGTTAGTCATACTTTTGCAATCACAATGTTTTTTGAAGTGACTTAGTAAAGGAAATTGGGAACACGGATCAAGACTGTGAGTGGGTTTTCACGATGTACGGAAGCAGTACAGGTCCAAGATTCATTCGTCAATAAAAACCTTGTGATTCCCCGTTTGGAATAATTTCGTAGGGTTTAACCGTCCGTCAGCGAGAGGTTGTCCGTGGTGAGGATCCGAACACGAAGTCTTTTAAGTCGAACCTATTACCCCATCAATATTTTTCATCACGACGAATAAAATCAGATTTTATTAATTTTTTCGCCCGATAGCATTTTTTTATTTTCTGCGGGGGCTGTTACTGCAGGGGTAGGGTTTCTTCTAGTAAAAAATGCAACAACCAGTAATCGCTAGGGATAAAAGAAATAAGTGTTGGTTTTAAAATGGTTATAAAAATACGTATATGAAAAGACTGTCGGTGTAAGATCTAAATTTTAAAAGTGGGAGAGGGAGCCTACCCGCAATAACTATGTTATAAGAGTTGTTAATCCTAACACACTGTGTAAAATTATACTGAAGGTTAAACATCCCCAGTGCTCAGTCTTCTGATACGTGTCACTCGCTGGTCACTCCACGTTACTTTCCCCTTGTTGTGACGTCACCTACCCTCAGAGAACAACATCGTATGAGTCATCACACTGCTGAGCGCTGGACACTCAACCTCCCAGGGCGATTGTGTCACGAGATGTTTCGTTGCTACCTGACCGGTAAACGGACACGTGTGGGCATGACTCCACGTACGACTTCAGGAATGCCTTTTCCATTGCAGGTTGGTTCTTGTTCAAGAATGGAGTAAAGCTGGGGTAGTGCGTTCGACTCTCGTTGCCGAGGAGAAGTTTTTTTTTTTTTTCGATAAAACGCCTCTACAGAAAACTGTTTTTTTTAATAAAGGTAAGGGAATTTTGATGAGTGTTTAATTACTAGGGAGTTTAATAGCAGGGAATTTTAATTATAAAGGAATCGTTTAGTCGTCCTGGCTAAATGAATAGCAAAGAGTTTTAATTACTAAGGAATAAATACAACTCTGTGAGTTGATTTACAATTTGAGATCTGCATTCAAAAGAATTCAGTGCTAGTGTTGGCTTTGATGTAAGAAATACATAGAAAAAGCTAGTTATAAAGAATGCTATAATATCTGAAAAATCTGACCCGCATCTAAGTCACAGCAAGTACACTGTATAGTCCGGGAACCCCCAGACAGTCGGACGGAATCCACAGAGCGAGGGACGATTTTTTTTTTTCCGGTGAAACACATCTACAGAAAAACTGATTTTTATTTCGACCGTGATTTTAATAAAGGTGAGGAATATTTTGACGAGTGTTTAATTACTAGGGAGTTGATTAACGGAGTTTGAAAATTTTTCCACTGCAGACGTGTGTTCTAAAAGCAGATTTAACATGCCATCCCTACGAATAATTTAAACCATTATTAATTTCACCCTATGGTATTTTCTATGGAAGCAGTAAGAGTAAAATGAGTTTCAACTGTAGGATGATTTTTAATAGAGGTAAGGGAATTTTGATGAGTGTTTAATTACTAAGGAATTTTGTATCATCCTTTTCTGTACAATTATTCTAAGACCAGTCAATCGTTCCATGCAATTATTCTGAGACTTGCATCAGCCGAGTAGGGCCTTAAAATGGTCAACCAGAGAGTTTTTCATAAGGGGGGGGGCTTAAAATATAGGTAGGTCGACCGTGGGGGCCGAAAACGAGAAATTAGAGTGAAAATAAAGGGGTTTTTGGGGAAAATAGTATTTCTCACTGTCGACAGGTGGCGCCAGGAGGGTTTTTAATAAGGGGGAGGGCTTAAAATATAGGTAGGGCGACCGGGGGGTCCGAAAACGAGAAATTAGAGTGAAAATAAAGGGTTTTTTGGGAAAATAGTACTTCTCACTGTCAACAGATGGCGCCACTGAGGGGGGAGGGGGGTTTAATAAAGGGGGAGGAATTATTAATAAAAGGGCGTGGCCCGTTTCCTAATGATTATGTAATGATTACGCCATGTTGCGTCATATGGGAGGGGGCGTGGTCGGTGACGTCATAGGGGCGTGGTCGGTGACGTCATAGGGGGGAAAGCACTAGTGGGGGATCGGTGGGGTGTGATGATACTACTCAGGTCCCTTAGATCAGTAGCCAAGCGCGCTAACCACTAGGCCACGGGGCGGCTATTTATTTATATATATACATTTTTCATTTTAGTGTTGAGGAATATAAGTCAGGCAACAATGTCATTTATTCCTGTCGACATTTCCTCACAAAGATGTGGATGATGCCTATTAAATTTCTTCAAAATGCCTCTCCCATAATTGGTGCTACTAGGGGATATCCAATAAGTTCCTGAAGCGAGCAATTTTTCCTTTTCTGATAATGAATTCGAAGGCAAATGCTCCGTGAGATGCATTTATGATCTTTGTCATATTTCTTATATAAATTCTATTTTAGAAGTTATAGAGCTTTAAATTTAACTTTCCATGATATAACAGGGAATTGTAACTTTTCAACAGCAGCCAACGGTGACGGATTACTAATAGGCTTATTAGGCACATGCTTAGGGGTCCCCGAGGTTAGGGTATTTTGGGGCCCCCGAGGTAGCGTATTTTGAAAATATGCTGAGGTGCTGATTTTCCAAAAAAACTAAACCGTAGGTAATCAATATAAATAAAAATATATAAATCCCCCCCCCCCCCAAGCAGCTGCTTGCCACAGAGGTCTGACAGGAGCCTTTCAGTTTATATGCCAGGGTAGAAGATCTGAGAGGATGGCAGGACCTCAGCAGAAAACAATACGAACATCCATGCCGTATCCGGGGCTCGAACCCAGGTCCCGTAGATCAGTAGCCAAGCGCGCTAACCACTCGGCCACGGGACGGCTAGGTATTCAATAAGTAAATGTTAAAAAAAAGGCAAAAAATGCAACTTAGAAGTAAATGATACATTTTGCATCAATGCTTAATAGTTGCTAAATGTTTCAAAAGCATAAAAAAAACGAAAAATAAATATAAAAAAATTAAAAAATTGAAGCATATGCATTTTTTTGGGGGGGGGGGGGGGTAAGAGTTCAACTCCCCTAAAAAAAAACTCTTTTTATTAAGGGGAAGGTTTGAGATTAAACCTCCATTTCTCAAACCTCCCCCTTTGATAGATTCCTCTCAAACCTCCCCCTTAATATGCACCTGTAGTCCCCCCCATACTTTCATAGATTGACTATTGCACATGGGGGAGAATTATTAAAATCAAAACGAATAAATAAATAAATAAAAAATGAATAAATAAGTATGAAAGCAAAATTACCGGTTTTTCTTATTTTAAGGAATTGAAATACAATAATTAATACAATAATCTCTGAATTTCGTTTTCACCGATTGATGTAATTGGTTTCAGCTCATTTGGTCCATACAAAATTCGTCTGCTGTGTCTCTGTGTTCGTTTAATAGACTTATAATATTTAAGGGAGAAAAAAACTTGTTTTTATATATACGTTTGCAATTGCCATATGAAGCATATTTAGTGTGATACCCTAGCTGTTATTTAATACCATTACAAACTATAAGAAAAAGTCCCCAAAGTCTTGGTGCGTAAGGAACCTCAGCGGGTCGTCTTAAATCCCCTGGCACTTTTTTTTTTTCTTGGGGGGGGGGGGGGGCTTAGTTGGTAGCGTGCCAGGCTCGTAATCTGCAGTTCCCAGGTTCGAGTCCCAGCTGGGTCAGCGTTGAGATTTATCTCCGCAAAATTCCCCGCTCTTCTAGGGAACACCGATGGGCTTGGAAAGGCCGCCGTCCGTAAGATGGGACGTTAAGCCGTGGCCCCGTGTGCGGGCAGAGCCATACTATGTGCACGTTAAAGAACACGCTAGATGGTCTTGACGGGAGCGTACCATCTGTCTCCCAACAGCTGTTCCAGAGGCTCCCCTCCACCAACCTTCTCTAAGCCTTCGGGGTCCTTGTGACCTGGCCATTTAGCCCATGGTGTGCAAAAAAAGTGTCGCTCAGAGGTAAAAACAACACAACCCACCCTGACCTCTGTCCCCCGTTCAGTGTGTCCCAATGTTTCCTGACACTCAGAGATAAAACAACATAATCTATGACCTTGATGGGAGGTTACTATCTTTCGTCCGACAGTTGTCCACAGGTTCCTGGGGAGAGGGTGGCTCAGTCGGTAGCGCGCTAGGTTCGTAAGCTGCAGTATCAGATTCGAGTCTCGCCAGGACCAGCGTTGAGATTTATCTCCACAAAACTCTCCCCCCTGCCCACGGTCAGTAGGGGAAACCGATGGGTTTGAAAAGGCTGGCGTCCGTCGGATGGGACATTAAACTGTGATTCCGTGTGCGTGAGAGCCATACTCTACGCACGTTAAAGAATACCCTGGATGGCCTTGACTGGAAGACAGCATCTGCCCCTCAATAGCTGTTCAGTGAATCCCCTTCCCCAACCTTCTCTGAGTACTCTGGGTTCTTGTGACCTGGACATTTACCGCATTGTGTGCAAAAAAAAGTCGCTCAGAGGTTGGATTGTTTTACCTCTGAGCGGTACTTTTTTGCACACCATGGGCTAAATGGCCAGGTCACATGGACCCCGAAGGCTCAGAGAAGGTTGGGGGAGGGGACCCACTGGAACAGCTGTTGGGAGACAGATGGTAGCCTCCCGTCAAGGCCATCCAGCGTGTTCTTTAACGTGCACAGGATATGGCTCTCCCGCACGCGAGGCCACGGCTTAACGTCCCATCCGACGGATGGCGGCCTTTCCAAGCCCATCGGTGTCCCCCTACTGACCGTGGGCAGGGCGGGGAATTTTGCGGAGATAAATCTCAACGCTGACCCAGCTGGGACTCGAACCTGGGAACTACAGATGACGAGCCTGGCGCGCAACCGACTCAGCCACCCCCGCCCCGCTCAGAGGTAAAACAACCGAATCCAGAGGTAGAAATACCCGAACCTAACCTTTCGAAAAAGACTCCATAGTATCTGGAGGAAGCCAACGTATTCCTGGTAATGCTGCCAGGCCGAGTGACGAGAGCGTACGGAATTCTTTTGCTTTGTACCACGAGTGACATTTCTCAAGTCGATTGAAGTGACGAGGAGCAGTTAAAAGGCTTTGTGCACGGGAATAACTCAACTACGGAGGGGTGGTGGGGAGGGGGGAGCCGACTCTTCTTCTTCTTATCGAGGCAAATTATCGAGCCAATCTTTTGCGGATGTGGACTTCAAAGAGATGAATAATTGAGGCCTCGAAGTGAATATTTTGCATCTCTAAAATAATTCCAATGAGACTCTTTCATTTGGGCTCCGAAAATTAATTCTGTCATTTACCATTCTGCACGAGATAAAGGAAATTGATTGGACTTTTTATTCTTTCGTCTTCAAACTTTCACTTTAAATATCCATTTTCAAGGTTTTGATTATATTTTATAATTGCAAAAAGGGCGCTTGCCTACATTTATTCATTCGAATGGAATTGGCTCCTTTACAAAAATGGAACAACATTTTGGACGTGATTAATTATTATTGGGAGGGAAATTTACAACTGACGGAGTGAGCCTCGGCACTTACTTCATGATCTTTAAAAAATGGGGCGGGGGTGGCTCAGTCGGTAGCGCACCAGGCTCGTAATTTATAGTTCCCAGGTTCGAGTCCCAGTTGGGTCTGCGTTGAGGTTTATCTCCGCAAAATTCCCCGCCTTGCCCACGGTCAGTAGGGGACACCGATGGGCTTGGAAAGGCCGTCGTCCGTCGGATGGGACGTTAAGCCGTGGCGCCGTGTGCGGGAGAGCCATACCCTGTGCACGTTAAAGAACACGCTGGATGGCCTTGACGGGAGGCTACCATCTGTCTCCCAACAGCTGTTCCAGTGGGTCCCCTCCCCCAACCTTCTCTGAGCCTTCGGGGTCCATGTGACCTGGCCATTTAGCCCATGGTGTGCAAAAAAGTGCCACTCAGAGGTAAAACAACCCAACGTTAAAGAACACGCTGGATGGCCTTGACGGGAGGCTACCATCTGTCTCCCAACAGCTGTTCCAGTGGGTCCCCCCCCCAACCTTCTCTGAGCCTTCGGGGTCCATGTGACCTGGCCATTTAGCCCATGGTGTGCAAAAAAGTGCCACTCAGAGGTAAAACAAACCAACGTTAAAGAACACGTTGGATGGCCTTGACGGGAGGCTACCATCTGTCTCCCAACAGCTGTTCCAGTGGGTCCCCTCCCCCAACCTTCTCTGAGCCTTCGGGGCCCATGTGACCTGGCCATTTAGCCCATGGTGTACAAAAAAAGTGCCGCTCAGAGGTAAAACAACCCAACCCCATTATCTTTAAAAACTTTAATTTCAGACCTTTAAAAAATTTCTTGAAATTTAGAACCGGAGGATCCTAAATTAATCCTCTGGTTCTAAATTTCAACTATAAAAGTAAGATGAAAGGCTTAACCATAAAGTTTAAAATTTTTCAACATTTAAGTGATATTATTGCTTCTGAAATCAGGAACTTGCTGTCTGCCTCTAAGCCTCTGATGCCTCCCAGGTTCGAGTCTCCACTACGACTTTTATACCCACAATTGGCTAAGTAGGCAAGTCACAAGAATCCCAAGACAAGGGAAAGTTAGGGAAGGAGACACATTAAACAGCTGTTAGGGATAGTTGGAATCCTCCCGTCAAGGTCATCCAGGGTGCACAGGTTATGGCTATATCCAGCACACCAAACCACAGTGTAACGTCACTTCTGATGGACGGCGGCCTTTCGAAGCCCATCGACTGTCCTCTTTCTCTTGGGACGAACCGGGGAAAAACAGATTACGAATCTGATACACTACCAGCTGAGCCTCCTCTTCTCTTCCTGGGACGGGGGTGGCTCAGACGGTAGCGCGCCAGGCTCGTAATCTGTAGTTCCCAGGTTCGAGTCCCAGCTGGGTCAGCGTTGAGATTTATCTCCGCAAAATTCTCCGCCATGCCCACGGTCAGTAGGGGACACCGATGGGCTTGGAAAGGCCGCCGTCCGTCGGATGGGACGTTAATCCGTGGCCCCGTGTGCGGGAAAGCCATATCCTGTGCACGTTAAAGAACACGCTGGATGGCCTTGACGGGAGGCTACCATCTGTCTCCCAACAGCTGTTCCAGTGGGTCCCCTCCCCCAACCTTCTCTGAGCCTTCGGGGTCCATGTGACCTGGCCATTTAGCTCATGGTGTGCAAAAAAGTGCCGCTCAGAGGTAAAACAACCCAACCCAACCCATCCTCTTCTCTTCCATCGTATTGTTGAAGCTAAGCTCTGGTTCCGATCCACGTTAAAGAACACACTGGATGATCTTTAAAGGAGGTTCCTATTAGTCTCTTCATGGTGGTCCAGTGGATCCGTTTCACCCCATGGGGCGCGAATGGCTCAGCGGTAGCCTGAATTATTCAGGGTTCCCTTGCCCTTAATAACTCATTAAGTACCGTTTTTGTTTTTTTACTATTTATGTTACGGCTTTTAATACGAAACATTGTGGGGACATTTCTCACAATTACTGAACCAAAGCTGACACTCACTGGATTGCCTTGACGGCAGGCTGTCTCCTAACAGCTGTTCAGCAAGTACTCTTTCCAAAACCTTCTCCGAGCCCTCGGGATCCTTGTGACCTGGTCATTTATCCCATTGTACGCAAAAACACTGGATCGAAGTACAGATATAGAAAAAACAGGGGGGGAAGAGACTGGATTCCCAATGCATTGTAACATTTCCCCCTCCGTTTTCATCATCATCATCCTCAAGCAGCCATGGGCTACGGAGGTCCAACCAGACCGTGCAATTTAGTTCTCCAAGCAAATCTCTGCTGAGCTACATCTGCTGCATCTGGCCACTGCACACCAATTCTAACAAGGTCCTGTTTGACATTGTCTGCCCACCGCATCCTAGGTCTCCCCTTCTTTCTGAGGCCTTTAGGCCCACTGTTCATAACCCTATTCGCCAATCTATAATTCTCCATACGGGCAACATGGCCAAACCAACGGAGTCTCTCTCTGCACAATATGCTGCTTAAAGGAGGTTGCAAACTCCTTTGCCTAATCTCATCATTAGTTACAAAGTTGAACCACCTAATACCCAAGATACTGCGTAAGCATCTGGAATCAAAAGCATCTAGTTTCCTGTTATCTTGTTTACAAAGTGTCCAAGTTTCACTACCATAACTAATCCTAGAAAGAACCAAATATTTATTAAGGTCTTTAAAAAATTTTTGAAAAACATTTTAAGGTTCATTTTAAAGACATTAAGGTCTTTAAAATTTTTTTGAAAAATGCATGAAATGTAGATGAGTTAAATAATTTTTGCCTCAATTACTATAATTTCGAAACGGGAGAGAGAGGCCTGGTCCCTTTTCCTTCCACCCTCACTGCCTTACAAAAGATGACGTCATACTTGGAAAGTTATCTCTATTCCCTGAATACAATGAAGCGTTAATTATTCTCATTCCACTCATTCGTTGAATCGTTCGGTGCCAAATTCCTGTTTTCCGCTCCACGCTTCGAGTCTCCATTCGGATTCTTGGTTACCTGGACACATATTTTGAGAAGGGTTGCAAATAGAGAGTCTATCACTCACATGTCGCGAGATGAAAAAAATCTAATTTGATCAGATGGGAATATTCAGGCAATGAAAGATATCCCAAAGAGATTGAGAAAGAGATCACTTCAAATGATGATGGCAAGCTTACGCGTTCAACCGATATGTTGGATTCAAACTTGTATGAGTGATATATTTTGGGTTGGATTGTTTTACCTCTGAGCGGCACTTTTTTGCACACCATGAGCTAAATGGCCAGGTCACATGGATCCCGAAGGATCAGAGAAGGTTGGGGGAGGGGACCCACTGGAACAGCTGTTGGGAGACAGATGGTAGCCTCCCGTCAAGGCCATCCAACGTGTTCTTTAACGTGCACAGGTATGGCTCTCCCGCACACGGTGCCACGGCTTAACGTCTCATCCGACGGACGGCGGCCTTTCCAAGCCCAGCGGTGTCCCCTATTGACCGTGGGCAGGGCGGGGAATTTTGCGGAGAAAAATCTCAACGCTGACCCAGCTGAGACTCGAACCTGGGAACTACAGATTACGAGCCTGGCGCGCTACCGACTGAGCCACCCCCGCCCCAGTAATATATTAGTTATATAAGTAATATATCACTGTAATATCAAACTGTTAAAAGTGATTTGTTGTTTCTCGGTCATCTTCAACCAATGTTGACATCACTCTTGTCTTTTTTTTTTCGAGGGGCGGCGGTGGCTCTGTCGGTAGCAGGCCAGGCTCGTAATCTGTAGTTCCCAGGTTCGAGTTCCAGCTGGGTCAATGTTGAGATTTATCTCCGCAAAACTCCCCGCCCTGCCACGGTCAGTAGGGGACACCGACGGGCTTGGAAAGGCCACCGTCCGTCGGATGGGACGTTAAGCCGTGGCCCCGTGTGTGAGAGAGCCATACCCTGTGCACGTTAAAGAACACACTGGATGGCCTTGACGGGAGGCTACCATCTGTCTCCCAACAGCTGTTCCAGTGGGTCCCCTCCCTCAACCTTCTCTGAGCCTTCGGGGTCCATGTGACCTGGCCATTTAGCCCATGGTGTGCAAAAAAGTGCCGCTCAGAGATAAAACAACCCAACGTTAAAGAACACGCTGGATGGCCTTGACGGGAGGCTACCATCTGTCTCCCAACAGCTGTTCCAGTGGGCCCCTTCAGGAGTGGTGTTCAGTGTTCCAGTGGGTCCCCAACAGCTGTTCCAGTGGTTAACTCTTGAAATAATCAAAACTGTTTCTCTTGAAAGAATATAAACAAATTACATTCTGCAAAACATTTTTGTATTAGCAAGTCTATTCAATTTAAGAAAAAAGAAGGGAGATCTGTATGAACCATTGGTGTATTCAGGGGGAGGGGGAGAGTTAAAATCCCCCCTCCATTGAGAGCTTTAGTAACGTATTTTTTTAACAAAGTGTGTCCGTGCCCCCCCCCCCCCCTGCCGATTATATTCAAACATGTCAATCCCTCCCATTCGGAAATTTCTAGGAACACCAGTGGTATGAAGTTTGAAACCAATCAAACAGAAATAAATACGGTAACGACTATTTTTCTGAACATAATTTATTGTTCAACAAGAATTGTTGACAGTTCAATAAGAGTTTACGACAGAATGAAGGAGTCCTCAAAGGTAGGTCTCAGTGGATCGTCAGAGAGATTTTTCCAAGATTTTATCCTCCTTTTCGCAGTGTCAGAAGAGTCATACACTCTGCACGTTAAAGAACACGCTGGATGGCCTTGAAGGGAGGCTACCATCTGTCTCCCAGCAGCTGTCCAGTGGGTCCCATCCCTCTAACCTTCTCTGAGCCCTAGGGATCCTTGTGACCTGGCCATTTATCCTATTGTGTGCAAAAAAAGTGCCACTCAGAAGAAAAACAACCCAACCTTCTCTGAGCCCTTTGGGGTCCTTGTGACCTATTCATTTATCCCATTGTGTACAAGAAAGTCTAACATGGGTGTCAAATGAGACATAGAGGCGCTCTTCAGATGAGTTGGTTTGGGTTGTTTTACCTCTGAGCGGCACTTTTTTTGCACACCATGGGCTAAATGGCCAGGTCACAAGGACCCCGAAGGTTCAGAGAAGATTGGGGGAGGGGACCCACTGGAACAGCTGTTGGGAGACAGATGGTAGCCTCCCGTCAAGACCATCCAGCGTGTTCTTTAACGTGCACAGGGTATGACTCTCCCGCACACGGGGCCACGGCTTAACGTCCCATCCGACGGACGGCGGCCTTTCCAAGCCCATCGGTGTCCCCTACTGAACGTGGGCAGGTGAACTTGGGAACGATCGGGCCCTACTGAACGTGGTCAGATGAGATATTGGTTCAGTGGTCCTTCTGAGGCTCTAAGCTATGGCAAAAATAAGAGACCCTAAACTATAAGACATTTAAAAGGCCTTAGGCTATGACAAGTTTGAGGCCCTAAAATTCGAAATGTATATTTATTATTCTAATTGTAAGGAAGATGGTAAAATATTGATGACTGTGTAAAACTAAGATGAACAATGTTTGCACAATTAGATTAATTTAAATGTCAATGAAAATTTTGCTTGACATAGCAAAACAAGAAATGCATTACTTTGAGGCCTCTTATATAGTGAGGGTTGGGTTGTTTTACTTCTGAGCGGCACTTTTTTGCACACCATGGGCTAAATGACCAGGTCACATGGACCCCGAAGGCTCAGAGAAGGTTGGGGGAGGAGACCCAGTGGAACAGCTGTAGGGAGACAGATGGCAGCCTCCCGTCAAAGCCATCTAGCGTGTTCTTTAACGTGCACAGGGTATGGCTCTCTCACACACGGGACCACGGCTTAACGTCCCATCCGACGGACGGCGGCCTTCCCAAGCCCGTCGGTGTCCCCTACTGACCGTGGGCAAGGCGGGGAGTTTTGCGGAGATAAATCTCAACATTGACCCAGCTGGAACTCGAACCTGGGAACTACAGATTACTAGCCTGGCCAGCTACCGACTGAGCCCCCCCCCCCCCCCGCCCCTCGAAAAAAAAATGACAATAGTGATGTCAACATTGGTTGAAGATGACCGAGAAACAACACGTAACTTTAAAGTTTCCAAATAACCGAAGTGAGCAAGTGTTGTGATGACACTTCCCTCCAATCTGACCTTTTTCTTATTACGCTTAGCAGTTTCGAAAAACGAAACAAAACGACGAGGAGGTGGTAGCGATTCGTTGACTGCCATCGAAGCGTAAAACTTGGGTCATTAATAAACCACCTGATAACCGAGTTACGAAGGAAGTGAGTTTGCCTTCGGACGAGACTGATCTTGGTGTGATCGACAAACCTCATTACAGGGAAGACTGAAAGGAATGTGTCGAGCAAGTGCCTGCCGCCTTGTCAAAGGGAGACTGTCTCGCTTTGGCTCCTTCAGAAACCGGTTCCGCGCCCGTTGCGTGGACGAGTCTCCCACCAGAAGTTTCCACCGCAGCGCGCACACTTCTTCCACAGAACTGCACCATCGCTGGCAGTTCGCCAATTCGTTCCAGCTGCCCCGCGCTACGTGACGTCATCGACATCGATCTACTGCAGGCGAAGTGCCAAGCGCGTGACGTTCTCGGCCGCACGCAGCGCGTGCATGCTTGGCAAGCTGCCAGATCCCTCTACCTATGTACGTCCTTCTACCCTTTCTCTGCCGGTGCCTGGCTGCGTAGATCAGGACGGGAGCAGTTGATGTTGAGAAGGAGGAGGAGGGAGTCTGGCATCCCCCCCCCTTCTTCATTACACTGGAGGTGATCGATCTCTCGTGCGGGGGTGAGAGGGAGGAAGTGATTTGGAAGAGCACGGAGATCCGAAGGCCGTTCGCAAGAGCGATGACGTTATGAATAAATAGGATCTCTCGATTTTACTTCTGCGGTGGTTAAGATTCATTCACAAATATGGCGAACAATCGGATCGCGTTTCCTTCTTCGGATGTCGTGGGCGGGGAGCAGACGATCGTTGTCGTCGTCACCAATGGTTCTTGCGGTTGCGGTTATGGTTTTTTCGATATCG
Organism: Ryuthela nishihirai; assembly: GCA_038380435.1. NCBI lineage: Eukaryota > Metazoa > Arthropoda > Arachnida > Araneae > Heptathelidae > Ryuthela > Ryuthela nishihirai. The sequence goes on from JAWZYU010000030.1 coordinate 48,078,069, forward strand.
CTTGCTTAAACCATTGTCGTTAAATTACGTTCAATTCTCGATTAACCGGGATAATCCGGTTAATTCTGGGATGTACTCAGGGGGAGGGAGTATCCTCCCTCAGTCCAAACCAGGAGGTGAGGGCCCCTCGAAAATAAGGTCGTATATGAAATCTCAGACTTGTCTATAAAAATAAAAAAAAAAACCCTCAAGTAGCTACTTGCCACAGAGGTCTGACAGGAGCCTGTCAGTTTATATGCCATAGTAGAAGGTCTGAGAGGATGGCAGGACCTCAGCAGAAAAACAACACGAACATCCATGCCTTACCCAGGGCTCGGTTAATGTTTACAGCACATGGATCGTGTGAGCTCACAAAGAATTGGATCGTGTGGGCTCACTCACAGAAATATTGAGGGTGTGCAGTTACCGTTCACAGCAAACTGGAGCGGTTGCGGTTAATGTTCACAGCACATTGGATCGTGTGAGCTCACAAAGACCTGGATCGTGTGGGCTCACTCACGGAAATGTTGAGCGTGTGCAGTTACCGTTCACAGCAAACTGGAGCGTGTGCAGTGACTGCACACGCTCCAGTCAAGACATGTTTTGAACTTTATAGAAATTGATGTGGCAACGGTAACTGCTGAATGTATCCATTTGTACAATGGGAAAAGCAAAATTTCTGTTATTGTGCTTTACAGATCTCCCGCTATTAGGGCTATTTAGGGACGTATAAAGGATTTCATGCTCCTGAAACGATAAATTTTAAAATTACAACGTTCCTCCTTAAAAATTTAGAGCACCATGGTCAAAAATTAATACATCCGTAAAAAAATTTCCTACTGGCTTTAAGAAAATACCCTCTTATGCAGCTGTTTCGCATAGGGGTCAATGAGCAAGGCGAGATCTCAGCAGAACCAGGTCCCTTGGGTCAGTAAAGCCAAACACGCGGCGACGGAACCTATTAGGGGCGGGGGTGGCTCAGTCGGTAGCGCGCCAGGCTCGTAATCTGTAGTTCCCAGGTTCGAGTCCCAGCTGGGTCAGGGTTGAGATTTATCTCCGCAAAATTCCCCGCCCTGCCCACGGTCAGTAGGGGACACCGATGGGCTTGGAAAGGCCGCCGTCCGTCGGATGGGACGTTAAGCCGTGGCCCCGTGTGCGGGAGAGCCATATCCTGTGCACGTTAAAGAACACGCTGGATGGCTTTGACGGGAGGCTACCATCTGTCTCCCAACAGCTGTTCCAGTGGGTCCCCTCACCCAACCTTCTCTGAGCCTTCGGGGTCCATGTGACCTAGCCATTTAGCCCATGGTGTGCAAAAAAGTGCCGCTCAGAGGTAAAACAATCCAACAACGTGTAGTATAAAAGGTTGAGAACCACTGTTCTAGCGCATGCCTTAGATGGAATGCGTTGGACGCATGCCTTCAACTGTCTACACCTGTGCGTCAAATAGTTTTCAATTTTTCACCAGTGTAGACGTGAAGTTGAAATGGACGTAACTGATGCTGCTATGTTAGCGGGTATAAGTGCTTAAATTTTAGTGCTGAAAACGACGTGAAAGATACCGGCGATCGATATCAATGAAAGGTTGGGTTGGGTTGTTTTACCTCTGTGTTGTTGTGTTGTGTTGTTTTACCTCTGAGCGGCACTTTTTTGCACACTATGGGCTAAATGGCCAGGTCACATGGACCCCGAAGGCTCAGAGAAGGTTGGGGTAGGGGACCCACTGGAACAGCTGTTGGGAGAGAGATGGTAGCCTCCCGTCAAGTCCATCCAGCGTATTCTTTAACGTGCAAAGGGTATGGCTCAACCGCACAAGGTGCAACGGCTTAACGTCCCATCCGACGGACGGCGGCCTTTCCAAGCCCATCGGTGTCCCCTACTGACCGTGGGCAGGGCGGGGAATTTTGCGGAGATAAATCTCAACGCTGACCCAGCTGGGACTCGAACCTGGGAACTACAGATTACGAGCCTGACGCGCTACCGACTGAGCCACCCCCGCCCCTCAATGAAAGGTTATTTTAAAACGCGAAATTTTGCAATAATGAGGGAATTGGAATTAAACGAAAACGTGCTTTTTAAGAACTTTACGCGAATGTCTAAAACAAACTTCTACATGCTTTCGGGAATGGTGGAGCCGAAGATCGAACAGAAAAAAAAATACTCGTTTCAGAGAAACAATACCAGCTGAAGTGAAATTAGCCATCACACTTAGATATGTGGCTACCGGTGATGCATTCACATCTCTGATGTACTTCTTTAAAGTATCCAAGCAATTCATTTCATCAATGCTTCCTGGGTCCTAAAAGCGATAACTGAAGGGTTAGAAGATTACGTCAAGGCATGGGTTTAGCGCGCTTGGCTACTGATCTAAGGGACCTGGGTTCGAGCCCCGGGTAAGGCATGGATGTGTGTGTCGTTTTTCTGCTGAGGTCCTGCCATCCTCACAGACCTACTACTCTGGCATATAAACTGACAGGCTCCTGTCAGACCTCTGTGGCAAGCAGCTGCTTGAGGGGGTATTTATTTTTATTATTTATGTGGCTTCATTAGACTGTACTGTTTTGATTTGAAGAAGCAATATTCATTTCTTCCATTTCTAACTCAAAGAGGCAGTTTTGAATACGGTTCTTGGCAATTGCTTGATTACGTTGGTTAAGCTTCCTGATTTGGGACGCAATCATTTGGCCAAAAATAGCACACTCATCTTTTGTGGTGAATTCTTTAGCAGCAACTTCCAGGAAATGGAATGCTTCCTCTTCCTTCTTGTCATCTTCATCCCATTTTCTCTTCACGTGTCTTCTCGTTCTTAGCTGACGAGCAGAGTTATGTTCGTTTTCAGAGGAACGTGTATCCTCTGCTTGAATATCCTGAAACAAAAAAAAAATTTCATATTTTTATTTTAATCATAGATGGGTATTTTGAATTACTAATTTGTTAATTTTACGCATTATCTTTTTTTTTTTTTTTCCAGTTACCCGCTGATGAGGGGCGGGAGTGGCTCAGTCGGTAGCTCGCCAGGCTCGTAATCTGTACTTCCCAGGTTCGAGTCCCAACTGGGTCAGCGTTGAGATTTATCTCCGCAAAATTCCCCGCCCTGCCCACGGTCAGTAGGGGACACCGATGGGCTTGGAAAGGCCGCCGTCCGTCGGATGGGACGTTAAGCCGTGGCCCCGTGTGCGGGAGAGCCATACCCTGTGCACGTTAAAGAACACGCTGGATGACCTTGACGGGAGGCTATCATCTGTCTCCCAACAGCTGTTCCAGTGGGTCCCCTCCCCCAACCTTCTCTGAGCCTTCGGGGTCCATGTGACCTGGCCATTTAGCCCATGGTGTGCAAAAAAGTGCCGCTCAGAGGTAAAACAACCCAACCCGCTGATGAGCAACAATGGAAAGCAACCACAGAATTTTGCAAATGGACCGCCAGCGCTGTATTGATGGCAATTGTAGACGCAAACTATAGCTTTATTTGTGTAAATGTTGGTTGCCAAGAACGTATTTCAGATGGTGGCGTATTCAAAAATACTGAATTCTGTAAAAAACTTGCAAACAAAGACTTGAATTTGCCACAAGATGAAGCTCTACCCGGCCGGACATTACCAGTCCCTTATACAGTCGCTCAAAAAAGTATCCGAACACTATGGTTGATTACAGAAATCAGAAAAAATATCTGGCAACGATTTTTTTAGGAATTAGTATCTGGTAACCGTCGTATATGTCACGTGACACGAAGGTTGCCAGAAAACTAATTTCTAAAAAAAATCGTTGCCAGATGTTTTTTCTGAATTCTGTAATTAGCCATGGCGTTCGGATACTTTTTTGAGCGACTGTAGGTGGTCATATCATTTTGATACTAGATCGTGTGGGCTCACTCACGGGAATATTGAGCGTGTGCAGTTACCGTTCACAGCAAACTGGAGCGTGTGCAGTAACTGCACACGCTCCAGTTTTGCTTTTATTTATAAGAACTGGAGCGTGAACAGTTGCTGTACACGCTCTAGATATTTTTCCTGAATTCTGTAATCACGTAACACGAAGGTTGCCAGATCACTAATTTCTAAAAAAAATCGTTGCCAGATATTTTTTCCGAATTCTGTAATCAACCATAGTGTTCGGATACTTTTTTGAGCGACTGTATATTGGTTCTGACGATGCATTTCCTATGGCAAGATATGAAACCATAAGCAACAGATCTGAATAGAGGATCCCTGAAAAGTGTATTTAATTATAGGCTGTCTAGAATATACGTTATACATTCTAATAAAAAAAAATTATAAAATAAAAGATGTGGAAAATGCCTTTCGGTTTGCTTGCATCTGTATTCAGAATTTTTCGTAAGCCAATAGAAATTAAACTTGAAAATACTGTAGTCGATATTGTGCTCGCCTGTGTGTATCTTGATAATTTTCTTCGCTAGCAACCAGATTCGACAAGGTATTATTCACCCCAAGGATGTTTTCATAACGAGGATGCGAGTATATTATCCTTCATTGTTCATCCAGGATCTTGGAGACAGGCAACTTCAGGTGATAGTGGTGTCAGGCCTCTTCGATCAACTCTACGGAATGCATCAAGAACCGAGAAGGAAGGACATTAGGGAATAGATCATGAATTACTTTATGTCGGCTGAAGGTCCCATATCACGTTAAAACAAGTACTTGTAGTTATGTGATATAGGTAGCGCGCTTGGCTACTGATCTGAGAGACCTGGGTTCGAGCCCTGGGTAAGGCATGGATGTATGTGTCGTTTTTCTGCTGAGGTCCTGCCATCCTCTCAGACACTCTACTATGGCATATAAACTGACAGGCTCCTGTCAGACCTCTGTAACAAGCAACTGCTTGAGGGGGCATTTATTTTATTATTTTTTTTTATTAGAATGTATAATGAAACATTTAGTGAAAATATTATAAATGAAGGTTTTATTTTTATTTTTTGCAATAATATTATTTTTTTATTTATTTTAAATTTATAATAAAGAAATAAATACCCCTCAAGCAGCTGCTTGCCACAGAGGTCTGACAGGAGTCTTCAGTTTATATGTCAAAGTAGAAGGTCTGAGAGGATGGCATGCCCTCAGCAGAAAAACGACACAAACAGCCATGCCTTGACCCGGGCTCGAACCCAGGTCTCTTAGATCAGCAGCCAAGCGCGCTAACCAAATATATTATTAAAATTATAAATTGTGCTTACGTCAGTGTTTTTTTCAGTTGTCCCAGGATTTTCAGTATCCAAATCACTGTTTTCGTCCCAAGTCCAAGTACTCTGTCCAAGTGTTAATGAGTCCTTCATTGCCCTTGGCATTATAGTGTCCAAAATAAACAACATGGGTCTATACGCAAACCAAGAGGGGTGATTCTTGTCTTCTGCTCCTGCAGCACTCTTTTTTTTCTGTAACTTTTTGATGTCCCTTCGAAAAGTATGAACGCAGGCTTTTAATTTTGTCTTTCACACCTTTCACCGTCATGCCATACTTCGTGGCCAAAACGATGTAAGCTTCATTTCTCTTCAATTTGTTTGAATAATCTTTGTCTCTGATGTCCCATAAGGCACTATGCGACCTATAATCTTCAATAAAGGCCAATGTTTGTTCTGACGACATGGTGAACAAAAAAAAAGCTCAATAATTACAAAAACAGAACGAAACCTTCCAGACAAACTGCGAAGTTGCACGGAATGTTGAACAAAAATCCACTGAGCTCTTCCGTGCCTCACTGAGAACGGAGCCGTTCAACTGATTTGACGCATGCCTTTGCGCATGTGCCACGTGCGCTAGACGCATGCGCAGCGGCGCACGTAAACGCACAAGTGTGGACATAGCCAATAATTGAAGCACATTGGATTGGATTGTTTTACCTCTGAGCGGCACTTTTTTGCACACCATGGGCTAAATGGCCAGGTCACAAGGACCCCGAAGGCTCAGAGAAGGTTGGGGGAGGGCACCCACTGGAACAGCTGTTGGGAGACAGATGGTAGCCTCACGTCAAGGCCATCCAGCGTGTTCTTTAACGTGCACAGGGTATGGCTCTCCCGCACACGGGGCGGGGGTGGCTCAGTCGGTAGCGCGCCAGGCTCGTAATCTGTAGTTCCCAGGTTCGAGTCCCAGCTGGGTCAGCGTTGAGATTTATCTCCGCAAAATTCCCCCGCCTTGCCCACGGTCAGTAGGGGACACCGATGGGCTGGGAAAGGCCGCCGTCCGTCGGATGGGACGTTAAGCCGTGGCTCCGTGTGCGGGAGAGCCATACTCTGTGCACGTTAAGGAACACGCTGGATGGCCTTGACGGGTTGTGTTGGGTTGTTTTACCTCTGAGCGGCACTTTTTTGCACACCATGGGCTAAATGGCCAGGTCACATGGACCCCGAAGGCTCAGAGAAGGTTGGGGGAGGGGACCCACTGGAACAGCTGTTGAGAGACAGATGGTAGCCTCCCGTCAAGGCCATCCAGCGTGTTCTTTAACGTGCACAGGGTATGGCTCTCCCGCACACGGGGCCACGGCTTAACGTCCCATCCGACGGACGGCGGCCTTTCCAAGCCCATCGGTGTCCCCTACTGACCGTGGGCAGGGCGGGGAAATTTTACGGAGATAAATCTCAACGCTGACCCAGCTGGGACTCGAACCTGGGAACTACAGATTACGAGCCTGGCGCACTACCGACTGAGCCACCCCCGCGCCCTAATTGAAGCACAATGCGGCCTTTCGGAAGAAGAGATCGTGAGAGAGGAGGGATTATGAGTCAGATATATATATATGACGTCATCTCATGCCGTTTTCCCCACCGGCCACGCTTCTGCAGTCCCGTCCATTGCATTCCAATGCCATCAGGCGATGGCTCGGCCTCTCTTTTGGCATTCGCTTCATGAGATGCGAAGATCAGCTCTGGCTTTGTTTGCATTCTTAGGGACGAATGACTAATGGAGCATGAAAGGGACAATAAAGGCATCTGTGATCGGATTATTCTGGAATGTATTCGGAGCAATCTTTAAATGGTAGCTAGACATACACTGTTAGTAATCCATTCTCTGTGAAGATGCATAAAACCAGCGAGGAATAGCACCTAAGCCCAACTTGTGACTTTTTTTTATGAATCTACTGAACTCTTCGAAATTTGTGTGGGGTATTAAGGGCTCAAGTGGTAGGCCTATATCCCTCATGTTATATTTCTGCTGTGAAACAAAAAAAAAAATTATCGAGGGGTGGGCTTTTAGTATAATTTAAAGGTGATGTTTTTCCTCCTGAGCGGGTGGGTTGGGTTGTTTTACCTCTGAGCGGCACTTTTTTGCACACCATGGGCTAAATGGCCAGGTCACATGGACCCCGAAGGCTCAGAGAAGGTTGGGGGAGGGGACCCACTGGAACAGCTGTTGGGAGACAGATGGTAGCCTCCCGTCAAGGCCATCCAACGTGTTCTTTAACGTGCACAGGGATGGCTCTCCCGCACACGGGGCCACGGCTTAACGTCCCATCCGACAGACGGCGGCCTTTCCAAGCCCATCGGTGTCCCCTACTGACCGTGGGCAGGGCGGGGAATTTTGCGGAGATAAATCTCAACGCTGACCCAGCTGGGACTCGAACCTGGGAACTACAGATTACGAGTCTGGCACGCTACCGACTGAGCCACCCCGCCTCCCTTTTGAGCGGAAATAGGTTCATTGTTTTGCCTCTGAGCGAGACTTTTTGCACACAATGGGCTAAATGATCAGATCACAAGTACCCCGAGGACTCAGATGAATTGGAAGGTTGTGGGAAGGGGATCCACTAGACAGCTGTTAGGAGATTGTTGGAGGAAGCCTCCGTTGAGACCATGCAGAATGTTCTTTAACGCGAACAGGGTATGGCTCTCCCACACACGGAACCACGGCTTAACGTCCCATCCGACGGAAGGTGACCCATCGGTACCCCCTATTGAACGAGACCAGGGTGGGGACTTTTGCGGAGATAAATCCCAACGCTGACCTATGCGGGACTCGAACTTGCAACTGCAGATTGCAAAGTTGAAGCGCTAGAACTAAGTCCCTTCCCCGGGGTGGAAGGTTGGGTTGTTTTACCTCTGCGCGGCACTTTTTTTGCACACCATCGGCTAAATGGCCAGGTCACATTGACCCCAAAGGCTCAGAGAAAGTTGGGGGAGGGGACCCACTGGAACAGCTGTTGGGAGACAGATGGTAGCCTCCCGTCAAGGCCATCCAGCGTGTTCTTTAACGTGCACGTGCGGCTCTCCCACACAAGGAACAACGGCTTAACGTCCCATCCGACGGACGGCGGCCTTTCCAAGCCCATCGGTGTCCCCAACTGACCGTGGACAGGGCGAGGAATTTTGCGGAGATAAATCTCAACACTGACCCAGCTGGGACTCGAACCTGGGAACTACAGATTACGAGCCTTGCGCGCTACCGACTGAGCCACTCCCGCCCCTCCCCGGGGTGGAAGGCTACCATATAAGTGTTGTCTATTGACATGGTCTTTTATGAACGTTTATTATATATATTTTTCACTCTGGTGGTAACGAATGGTTAACTTCATGGTGCAAGGCCTGATTTACAGGAGGGGGAAGAGATTCTGCTAAAAGTTTTTGATTCATTTTGCTTCATGGGAAGAAAAGGATGAAACGAATCCGTGGATGTATTTTGGGTTGGGTTGTTTTACCTCTGAGCAGCACTGTTTTGCACACCATGGGATAAATAGCCAGGTCACATGGACCCCGAAGGCTCAGAGAAGGTTGGGGGAGGAGACCCACTGGAACAGCTGTTGAGAGGCAGATGGTAGCCTCCCGTCAAGGCCATCCAGTGTGTTCTTTAACGTGCACAGGGTATGGCTCTCTCGCACACGGGGCCACGGCTTAACGTCCCATCCGACGGACGGCGGTCTTTCCAAGCCCATCGGTGTCCCCTACTGACCGTGGGCAGGGCGGGGAGTTTCCGTGGATGTAAAGCATGATGTAACAGACCAGTTTTGAAGTAATTCTCGCCCTCCCTTGGAGACTGATGTCAAGGGTCAATAGTCAAATCATCCTAGTCCTAAGGGGCTTTATACAATGATATATCTGGTGCAGGAAGTGGCTCAGTCGGTAGCGCGCCAAGCTCGTAATCTGCAGCTCTCATGTTCGAGGTCCGACTGTGTTACGTTGAATATTTTCTCCGCTGACCCCCTTTTTGCCCTCGGTGTGAGAAAGGGGAAACCGATGTGTTTGGAAAAGCCGCCGTCCGTCAGATGGGATGTGCAGGAGAGCCATATCCTGTACACTTTAAAGAACACGTTGTATGGCCTTGACTGTATCTTATGCACTGAAAACGCCATTCTCGTAATCTGTAGTTCCCAGGTTCGAGTCCCAGTTGGGTCAACGTTGAGACTTATCTCCACAAAACTCCCCGCCCTGCCCACGGTCAGTAGGGGACACCGATGGGCTTGGAAAAACCGCCGTACGTAGGATGGGACGTTAAGCCGTGGCCCCGTGTGCGGGAGAGCCATACTCTATGCATGTTAAAGAACACGCTCGATGTCCTTGGCAGGAGGCTACCATTTGTCTCCCAACAGCTGTTCCAGAGGGTCCCCTCCCCCAACCTTCTCTGAGCCTTCGGGGTTCATGTGACCTGGCCATTTAGTCCATGGTGTGCAAAAAAGTGCCGCTCAGAGGTAAAACAACCCAACCCCCAACCTTCTCTGAGCCTTCTGGGTTCATGTGACCTGGCCATTTAGTCCATGGTGTGCAAAAAAGTGCCGCTCAGTGATAAAACAACCCAACCGATGACTGAAAATAGACTCATATCTTCCACCTATAACAGATAATATTCCATATATAACAGATGTCCAGTTGATCCCCTTCCTCAACCTTCTCGGGGTACTTGTGACTTGGCCATTTAGCCCATTGCGTGCCCAAAAGTGTCGCTCAGAGATAAAACAACCCAACACATGACTGAAAAAAGACTCATATCTTCCACCTATAACAGATAATATTCCATATATAACAGATGTCCAGTTGATCCCCTTCCTCAACCTTCTCGGGGTCCTTGTGACTTGGCCATTTAGCCCATTGCGTGCCCAAAAGTGTCGCTCACAGATAAAACAACCCAACCCATGACTGAAAAAAGACTCATATCTTCCACCTATAACAGATAATATTCCATATATAACAGATGTCCAGTTGATCCCCTTCCTCAACCTTCTCGGAGTCCTTGTGACTTGGCCATTTAGCCCATTGCGTGCCCAAAAGTGACGCTCAGAGATAAAACAACCCAACCCATGACTGAAAAAAGACTCATATCTTCCACCTATAACAGATAATATTCCATATATAACAGATGTCCAGTTGATCCCCTTCCTCAACCTTCTCGGGGTCCTTGTGACTTGGCCATTTAGCACATTGCGTGCCCAAAAGTGACGCTCAGAGATAAAACAACCCAACCCATGACTGAAAAAAGACTCATATCTTCCACCTATAACAGATAATATTCCATATATAACAGATGTCCAGTTGATCCCCTTCCTCAACCTTCTCGGGGTCCTTGTGACTTGGCCATTTAGCCCATTGCGTGACCAAAAGTGACGCTCAGAGATAAAACAACCCAACCCATGACTGAAACAAGACTCATATCTTCCACCTATAACAGATAATATTCCATAAATAACAGATGTCCAGTTGATCCCCTTCCTCAACCTTCTCGGGGTCCTTGTGACTTGGCCATTTAGCCCATTGCGTGACCAAAAGTGACGCTCAGAGATAAAACAACCCAACCCATGACTGAAAAAAGACTCATATCTTCCACCTATAACAGATAATATTCCATATATAACAGATGTCCAGTTGATCCCCTTCCTCAACCTTCTCGGAGTCCTTGTGACTTGGCCATTTAGCCCATTGCGTGCCCAAAAGTGACGCTCAGAGATAAAACAACCCAACCCATGACTGAAAAAAGACTCATATCTTCCACCTATAACAGATAATATTCCATATAAAACAGATGTCCAGTTGATCCCCTTCCTCATCCTTCTAGGGGTCCTTGTGACTTGGCCATTTAGCCCATTACGTGACCAAAAGTGACGCTCAGAGATAAAACAACCCAACCCATGACTGAAAAAAGACTCATATCTTCCACCTATAACAGATAATATTCCATATATAACAGATGTCCAGTTGATCCCCTTCCTCATCCTTCTAGGGGTCCTTGTGACTTGGCCATTTAGCCCATTGCGTGACCAAAAGTGACGCTCAGAGATAAAACAACCCAACCCATGACTGAAAAAAGACTCATATCTTCCACCTATAACAGATAATATTCCATATATAACAGATGTCCAGTTGATCCCCTTCCTCAACCTTCTCGGGGTCCTTGTGACTTGGCCATTTAGCCCATTGCGTGACCAAAAGTGACGCTCAGAGATAAAACAACCCAACCCATGACTGAAAAAAGACTCATATCTTCCACCTATAACAGATAATATTCCATATATAACAGATGTCCAGTTGATCCCCTTCCTCAACCTTCTCGGAGTCCTTGTGACTTGGCCATTTAGCCCATTGCGTGCCCAAAAGTGACGCTCAGAGATAAAACAACCCAACCCATGACTGAAAAAAGACTCATATCTTCCACCTATAACAGATAATATTCCATATAAAACAGATGTCCAGTTGATCCCCTTCCTCATCCTTCTAGGGGTCCTTGTGACTTGGCCATTTAGCCCATTGCGTGCCCAAAAGTGTCGCTCAGAGATAAAACAACCCAACCCATGACTGAAAAAAGACTCATATCTTCCACCTATAACAGATAATATTCCATATATAACAGATGTCCAGTTGATCCCCTTCCTCAACCTTCTCGGGGTCCTTGTGACTTGGCCATTTAGCCCATTGCGTGACCAAAAGTGACGCTCAGAGATAAAACAACCCAACCCATGACTGAAAAAAGACTCATATCTTCCACCTATAACAGATAATATTCCATATATAACAGATGTCCAGTTGATCCCCTTCCTCAACCTTCTCGGAGTCCTTGTGACTTGGCCATTTAGCCCATTGCGTGCCCAAAAGTGTCGCTCAGAGATAAAACAACCCAACATATGAAGCAAACGGAATAACTCTTCCATTCGAATCATTCTAGAAACAAATATACAAAATGGACAAATTTCAAACCAGTAAATTTTCAAATGATTAAATCTAACTCATAATGGGCTTAAAAAGCTACCATTAATTCAAGATCAATGAGGGTGGATGGCGGGGAGGGGAGGATGAAAAAATCTCTCTTGCCTCCCTATGTAGGGGCGGGGGTGGCTCAGTAGGTAGCGCGCCAGGCTCGTAATCTGTAGTTCCCAGGTTCGAGTCCCAGCTGAGGCAGTGTTGAGACTTATCTCCGCAAAATTCCCTGCCCACGATCAGTAAGGGACACCGATGGGCTTGGAAAGACCGCCGTCCGTCGGATGGGACGTTAAGCCGTGGTTCCTTGTGTGGGAGAGCTATACCCTGTGCACGTTAAAGAACACGCTGGATGGCCTTGACGGGAGGCTACCATCTGTCTCCTAACAGCTGTTCCAGTGAGTACCCTCCCCCAACCTTCTCTGAGCCTTCGGGGTGCATGTGACCTGGCTATTTAGCGAATGGTGTGCATAAAAGTGCCGCTCAGAGGGAAAACAACCCAACCCAACTTGGAAAGGCCACCGTCCGTCAGATGGGACGTTAAGCCGTGGTTCTGTGTGCGGGAGATTCATACCCTGTGCACGTTAAAGAACACGCTGGATGGCCTTGACGGGAGCCTACCATCTGTCTCCCAACAGCTGTTCTAGTGGGTTTCCTTCCCCAACCTTCTGTGACCCTTCGGGGTCCATGTGACCTGGCTATTTAGCTCATGGTGTGCAAAAAAGTGCCGCTCAGAGGTAAAACAACCCAAACAACAAAGTCACCCTATGCGCTCTTTTACACGATCTGAGTGTTTCGATCATAGAGGCTGAACTCATCTGGTAACTTTGAAGAAAAGTCAGAGTTAATCAGAAAGAAGAAAAAAATGAGCAAACGAAGAGCAACGTGCTCCCACTTCGCTTGAGCGATCTCTTGAGACGAATCATTAGAGAAGCGGAGGATGAGAACTAAAAGAACCAACCCAAGTGCAGCTGGCAGAGAAAGAAAACTGCTTGCAAGAGATTTCCCAAATCGAAATGCAGCAGTGGGATTCCCTCTTCTTTTCCTTATCCTCAGTTTCGGATGATTCCTAAAGATCCAAATCCATTTCAAATAGTTAAGCAAAACCCGCTCACACCGATCATTATTTATTTCTTCTCATCGTGGATGGAGAGAAACATCCAATGGAAGAATGGACGACGAATAGAAAGTTCCAATTTAAGAAAACAGTATTCAGTCAGTTGGTGGTTATTTTCCGAAATGCAGGTCCTTGACCTTTTCTCTTACCGTAGCTACCTTGATTCGAGGTTGTTTTACTTTTGAGCGGCACTTTCGTTTGCACACAATCGACTAAATGACCAGGTCACAAGGACCCCGAGAGCTCAGAGAAGGTTGGGGAAAGGGGACTCACTGGACAGCTGTTAGAAGACAGATGGAAGCCTCCAGCCGTGGCAACCTAGTCTGTTCATTAAAGTGCACAGAGTGTGGCTCTCAAGCACACGGTGTCACGGCTTAACATCCCATCCGACGGATGACGGTCTTTCCAAGTCCATCGGTGTCCCTTTTCTGACAGAGGGCAGGAAAGAAGCTTAATCATCATCATCATCAAGCAGCCGTGGACTACAGAGGTCCAACCAGATTGGGCAATTTAGTTCTCCAAACACATCTCTCCTAGCTACATCTGCTACTGGGGCGGGGGTGGCTCAGTCGGTAGCGCGCCAGGCTCGTAATCTGTAGTTCCCAGGTTCGAGTCCCAGCTGGGTCAGCGTGGAGATTTATCTCCGCAAAAATTCCCCGCCCTGCCCATGGTCAGTAGGGGACACCGATGGGCTTGGAAAGGTCGCCGTCCGTCGGATGGGACGTTCAGCCGCGGCCCCGTGTGCGGGAGAACCATACCCTGTGCACGTTAAAGAACACGCTGGATGGCCTTGACGGGAGGCTACCATCTGTCTCCCAACAGCTGTTCCAGTGGGTCCCCTCCCCCAACCTTCTCTGAGTCTTCGGGGTCCATGTGACCTGGCCATTTAGCCTATGGTGTGCAAAAAAGTGCCGTTCAGAGGTAAAATAACCCAACCCAACATTAACTAGTCTGACCACTCTAGACTAGTTCTAACGAGTTCCTGTTTGACATCGTCTCCCCAACACATCCTAGATCTCCCCCCCCCCCCCCCCCGCTTTTTGAGACCTTTAGGCGCATTGTTCATAACCCTATTCTCTAATCTATAGTTATACATCCGGGTAACATGACCAAAACTAACGGCTCTGGCACAGGTGGAGCTGGAACTTAGGAACTACAGATTACGAGCCTGGCGCGCTGTCGACTGAGCCAACCCCCACCCCCAGCTCACTGGAAATGTTACTGTTTAGGATTATATTATAATTATACCAAATTAGTTAAGGGGATACACCCTGTCCCCTAAACTACCACTCTTGATTCACTGAAATACTGTGGATTAATCATATTGTTGATATAAATAGTCCCAACTTCCTGATACCCAATTTACTTAAAATCTCACCCAAACCCCTCATTAAATGAAAGAAAGCCCTAAAAAGTTTCTCTTCTCTTCAACTATAATATCATTAGGGATTAAAGTAAATCATCTTAATCTGTACTTACCAGGTTCGAGTCCCAGCTGCTCCAGCGTGGAGATTTGTCTCGTCAAAACCAATGGACTTCGAAAAGCCGCCGTCCATCTGGTGGAACGTAAAGCCGTGTGGCAGTGTGTGGGAGATTGGTTCGTTGGTTGTTTTACCTCTGAGCGGCACTTTTTGCATACAATGGGCTAAATGGCCAGGTCACAAGGACCCCGAAGGCTCAGAGAAGGTTGGGGGAAGAGACCCACTGGATCAGCTGTTGGGAGACAGATGGTAGCCTCCCGTCAAGACCATCCAGCGTGTTCTTTAACGTGCACAGGGTGCACGTTAAATCTTAATGTTAAATCTCCCGCACACGGGGCCACGGCTTAACGTTCCATCAGACGGACGGTGTCCTTTCCAAGCCCATCAGTGTTCCCTACTGACCATGGGCAGGGCAGGGAATTTTGCGGAGATAAATCTCAAATACGCTGACCCAGCTGGGACTCAAACCTGGGAACTACAGATTACGAGACTGGCGCGCTACTGACTGAGCACCCCCGCCCCCCAAACCAGCAGAGCATTCCCAGGGTGGTTTTCTCCACAGATTAAAAATACGATTATAAGAGCGAATTTCAGAATTCAGTAGATAATTTCCAATGCAATCGTTTCGAAACGTATTACCACGGATGAAAATGTAGCTTAGACGTCTCTCTGTGATATCAAAACATCAGCTGAGCCGCATGTTTTGAACTTTCTCTGTGATATCAAACATCGGTTTAGGTTTCATACATACAGCTGCTGCAGCTATTGTGGCCAAATGCAGCTACAACTTCTGCATTTGGCCACTGTAAGCCAATTCTTGCAAGGTCCTGTTTGACATTGTCTGCCCATCACATCCTAGGTCTCCCCCTTTTCCTGAAGCCTTTGGGCACACTGCTCATAGTATGCCATGTCATGTGAGATCGAAACATCAGCTGATCCTCACGTTTCGATCTCTCTGTGTGACGTCTAAACATCAGTTCAGCCACGTGGTTTGATATCTTTGTGATGTCGATGACGATCATATTTAAACGCCTTCTCAGATTGAATCTGGCTTCCTCAGAGTGAATCTGGCTTCCTCAGAGTGAATCTCGCTTCCTCAGAGTGAATCTGGCTTCCTCAGAGTGAATCTGACTTCCTCAGAGTGAATCTGAATTCCTCAGATTGAATCAGACTTCTCAGAGTGAATCTGAATTCCTCAGAGTGAATCTGGCTTCCTCAGATTGAATATGACATCTCAGAGTGAATCTGGCTTCCTCAGAGTGAATCTGAATTCCTCAGAGTGAATCTGGCTTCCTCAGAGTGAATCTCGCTTCCTCAGAGTGAATCTGACTTCCTCAGAGTGAATCTCGCTTCCTCAGAGTGAATCTGACTTCCTCAGAGTGAATCTGACTTCCTCAGAGTGAATCTCGCTTCCTCAGAGTGAATCTGGTTTCCTCAGAGTGAATCTGACTTCCTCAGAGTGAATCTGAATTCCTCAGAGTGAATCTCGCTTCCTCAGAGTGAATCTGAATTCCTCAGTGTGAATCTGACTTCCTCAGAGTGAATCTCGCTTCCTCAGAGTGAATCTGACTTCCTCAGAGTGAATCTGACTTCCTCAGAGTGAATCTGGCTTCCTCAGAGTGAATCTGACTTCCTCAGAGTGAATCTGAATTCCTCAGAGTGAATCTCGCTTCCTCAGAGTGAATCTGAATTCCTCAGAGTGAATCTGACTTCCTCAGAGTGAATCTGACTTCCTCAGAGTGAATCTGACTTCCTCAGAGTGAATCTGACTTCCTCAGAGTGAATCTGGCTTCCTCAGAGTGAATCTGGTTTCCTCAGAGTGAATCTGACTTCCTCAGAGTGAATCTGAATTCCTCAGAGTGAATCTCGCTTCCTCAGAGTGAATCTTACTTCCTCAGAGTGAATCTGACTTCCTCAGAGTGAATCTGACTTCCTCAGAGTGAATCTGGTTTCCTCAGAGTGAATCTGACTTCCTCAGAGTGAATCTGAATTCCTCAGAGTGAATCTCGCTTCCTCAGAGTGAATCTGAATTCCTCAGAGCGAATCTGGCTTCCACAGAGTGAATCTGGCTTCCCCAGAGTGAATCTGACTTCCTCAGAGTGAATCTGGCCTCCACAAAGTAAATCTGGCTTCCTCAGAGTGAATCTGGCTTCCTCAGAGTGAATCTGAATTCCTCAGAGTGAATCTCGCTTCCTCAGAGTGAATCTGAATTCCTCAGAGCGAATCTGGCTTCCACAGAGTGAATCTGACTTCCTCAGAGTGAATCTGAATTCCTCAGAGTGAATCTCGCTTCCTCAGAGTGAATCTGAATTCCTCAGAGTGAATCTGACTTCCTCAGAGTGAATCTGACTTCCTCAGAGTGAATCTGACTTCCTCAGAGTGAATCTGGCTTCCTCAGAGTGAATCTGGTTTCCTCAGAGTGAATCTGACTTCCTCAGAGTGAATCTGAATTCCTCAGAGTGAATCTCGCTTCCTCAGAGTGAATCTGAATTCCTCAGAGTGAATCTGACTTCCTCAGAGTGAATCTGACTTCCTCAGAGCGAATCTCGCTTCCTCAGAGTGAATCTGGTTTCCTCAGAGTGAATCTGACTTCCTCAGAGTGAATCTGAATTCCTCAGAGTGAATCTCGCTTCCTCAGAATGAATCTGAATTCCTCAGAGCGAATCTGGCTTCCACAGAGTGAATCTGGCTTCCCCAGAGTGAATCTGGCCTCCACAAAGTAAATCTGGCTTCCTCAGAGTGAATCTGGCTTCCTCAGAGTGAATCTGGCTTCCTCAGAGTGAATCTGGCTTCCTCAGAGTGAATCTCGCTTCCTCAGAGTGAATCTGGCTTCCTCAGAGTGAATCTGAATTCCTCAGAGTGAATCTGACTTCCTCAGAGTGAATCTGACTTCCTCAGAGTGAATCTCGCTTCCTCAGAGTGAATCTGGCTTCCTCAGATTGAATATGACATCTCAGAGTGAATCTGGCTTCCTCAGAGTGAATCTCGCTTCCTCAGAGTGAATCTGAATTCCTCAGAGCGAATCTGGCTTCCACAGAGTGAATCTGGCTTCCCCAGAGTGAATCTGACTTCCTCAGAGTGAATCTGGCCTCCACAAAGTAAATCTGGCTTCCTCAGAGTGAATCTGGCTTCCTCAGAGTGAATCTGAATTCCTCAGAGTGAATCTCGCTTCCTCAGAGTGAATCTGAATTCCTCAGAGTGAATCTGGTTTCCTCAGAGTGAATCTGACTTCCTCAGAGTGAATCTGAATTCCTCAGAGTGAATCTCGCTTCCTCAGAGTGAATCTGAATTCCTCAGAGTGAATCTGACTTCCTCAGAGTGAATCTGACTTCCTCAGAGTGAATCTGACTTCCTCAGAGTGAATCTGACTTCCTCAGAGTGAATCTGGCTTCCTCAGAGTGAATCTGGTTTCCTCAGAGTGAATCTGACTTCCTCAGAGTGAATCTGAATTCCTCAGAGTGAATCTCGCTTCCTCAGAGTGAATCTGAATTCCTCAGAGTGAATCTGACTTCCTCAGAGTGAATCTGACTTCCTCAGAGTGAATCTGGCTTCCTCAGAGTGAATCTGGTTTCCTCAGAGTGAATCTGACTTCCTCAGAGTGAATCTGAATTCCTCAGAGTGAATCTCTCTTCCTCAGAGTGAATCTGAATTCCTCAGAGCGAATCTGGCTTCCACAGAGTGAATCTGGCTTCTACAGAGTGAATCTGGCTTCCCCAGAGTGAATCTGACTTCCTCAGAGTGAATCTGGCCTCCACAAAGTAAATCTGGCTTCCTCAGAGTGAATCTGGCTTCCTCAGAGTGAATCTGGCTTCCTCAGAGTGAATCTGAATTCCTCAGAGTGAATCTCGCTTCCTCAGAGTGAATCTGAATTCCTCAGAGCGAATCTGGCTTCCACAGAGTGAATCTGGCTTCCCCAGAGTGAATCTGACTTCCTCAGAGTGAATCTGGCCTCCACAAAGTAAATCTGGCTTCCTCAGAGTGAATCTGGCTTCCTCAGAGTGAATCTGGCTTCCTCAGAGTGAATCTGAATTCCTCAGAGTGAATCTCGCTTCCTCAGAGTGAATCTGAATTCCTCAGAGTGAATCTGACTTCCCCAGAGTGAACCTGGCTTCCTTCTTTGTATCTCTCATGACGTGGTCGCCATTTTATCTCTCCGAAAATGCAATTTTCAACTCACTGAGAGCAAAAGTTTCCCTCTTCGTCCGACTGGACGCGATCCGAGCTCGGCGTCCTTTCCCACGTCACGTGACACACTTTGACAGTCACGCACGGCATCTTCATCTAAACACACTCTTGCATATTCACGAGGTGATTCACGCGCAAAATATGCACGCATTTCTATTTGCAGACAAACTTTTTTCAGAAGCTCGGGGAAATGGAATCTGAAATGTTACGCGACCCAGGAAAAGATTTAAGGCGTTCGACGAAGTGGAAGACGAAAAGAATCCTATTAGTTCTTCGAGTGTCACGTGAGACTTAGTGTCGTGAGGGCAACAAATAGTTGAAATTCAAAAATTTGTGTAGCGGCATAATGACGCAAGGCCCTGGTGTGAGGCTTCTTATCTTTTCTTACGAAAACCACTAGCCCCTCCTTAAAAATATTTCTTTCGAAAAAAAAAAAAGAAATTAAGATATTTTTTGCTGAAAACATGCATTTCGCCTTGAGTGGGACTCGGAGCCTCACTTACCTGAAAACATGCGTTTTACCTTGAATGGGACCGGGACCCACTTTACCTGAAAGAAAAATGCGTTTCACCATGACTGGGACTCGGGGCCCACTTTGGCGGAAAAAAAGGCGTTTCACCTTGAGTGGGACTCGGAGCCCACTTTGCCTGAAAACATGCGTTTCGCCTTGAGTGGGACTCGGGGCCCACTTTGCCTGAAAACATGCGTTTCGCCTTGAGTGGGACTCGGGGCCCACTTTGCCTGAAAACATGCGTTTCGCCTTGAGTGGGACTCGGCCAACTTGTAAACATGCGTTTTGTCTTCAGTGGGACTCGGGGCCCACTTTACCTGAAAACACGCATTTCGCCTTGAGTGGGACTCGGGACACACTTTACTTGAAAACATGCGTTTCGCCTTGAGGGGGACTCGGGACACACTTTGCCTGAAAACATGCGTTTCGCCTTGAGTGGGACTTGGAGCCCACTTTGCCTGAAAACATGCGTTTCGCCTTGAGTGGGACTCGGCCCACTTTACTTGTATACATGCGTTTTGTCTTCAGTGGGACTCAGGGCCCACTTTACCTGAAAACACGCATTTCTCTTTGAGTGGGACTCGGGGCCCACTTTACCTGAAAACACGCATTTCGCCTTGAGTGGGACTCGGGGCTCACTTTACCTGAAAACACGCGTTTCTCGTTGAGTGGGACTCGGCCCACTTTACTTGTATACATGCGTTTTGTCTTGAGTGGGACTCAGGGCCCACTTTACCTGAAAACATGCATTTCGCCTTTGAGTGGGACTCGGGGCCCACTTTACCTGAAAACACGCGTTTCTCGTTGAGTGGGACTCGGAACCCACTTTACCTGTAAACATGCGTTTCACCTTGAGTGGACTCGAGGCCGACTTTTGTGTGCCTCCCTTCAGGCCATCCAACGTGTTCTTTAACATGCACAGAGTATGGCTCTCTTGTACACGGGTCCACGGCTTAACGTCCCATGCGACGGACGGCGGCCTTTCCAAGCCCATCTGCATACTCTTTCACTCCAAAATGGGGGTTAGCGTAGATAAATCTCAACGCTTGCGTAAGTGGGACTCGAACCTGGAAATTGCAGATTACGATCCTGGTACGATCCCAGTACTGGGATATGTGTGTTGGAGGTGGGGGGGGGGGAGGACAAGACTCTGGTGGATCGTTACACCGGCTTAGAAATCTGCTTCTGCCATGAGCACTACTTTTCAGTACACAACAGGCTAAACAGGCAGGTTACAAAGACCCCAACTTTTTATCATTAGTTCCATATAGGGCGGGGTGGCTCAGTCGGTAGTGCGCCTGGCTCGTAATCTGCAGTTCCCAGGTTCGAGTCCCAGCTGGGTCAGCGTTGAGATTTATCTCCGCAAAATTTCCCCGCCCTGCCTACGGTCAGTAGGGGACACCGATGGGCTTGGAAAGGCCGCCATCCGTCGGATGGGACGTTAAGTCGTGGCCCCGTGTGTGAGAGAGCCATACCCTGTGCCCATTAAAGAACACATTGGATGGCCTTGACGGGAGGCTACAATCTGTCTCCCAACAGCTGTTCCAGTGGGTCCCCTCCCCCAACCTTCTCTGAGCCTTCGTGGTCCATGTGACCCGGTCATTTAGCCCATTGTGTGCACAAAAGTGCCGCTCGGAGGTAAAACAACCCAACAACTCAACCCATTAGTTCCATTAACACCAGACAGCCGTTAATCGAAGATGGTCGTTCAGCATGGACTAAACATTTTACATCTCATCTACAACTTTAATTGTCAATATCCATTTTTGCTAACCATGCATTTAAAAAGATGTGATCACGTCAGAACCTGTCCCTTAAAAAAAATGAATTCCTTCCAAGAATCATCCTTCCATTCCAAACCAAACGCCATCCAATGACTTCAAATTTAATGCAGACTCTACCAAAGAGCTACTGGCAAAAGAAAAGATCTTCTGCCTGTCCTTGTCTCATTCTCTTCCCTGTCACTAATCGGCCGTCTCGCACTCGACTCACGTTCGGTCTGGCACTGGAAGAGGGCCTCCTCCTGTTCGTGCCCACTCGTCATCATCATCATCAGCATTCGGTGGCCATGTTTGTTTAGGTAGAGAGAGCTCGTCCAGCCTCCTGAAGGAACCAGGGCACGTTCCTGTTCTTCGTCACTTCGCCCGACTCAAGGACGGCGGCGGCCGCAGGCGTTCTCAGCGGCCCGGCCGGGATTCGGCATTCCATCCACCTGCGACACCTTTCCCTGGATTCTGCCTTGGGCAAGAAACAGGCGTCCGGCTCGGACCCCTTTTCTCTTTAGCACTGCAATCTCGAGAGATAGATAACATCAGGCAGGGATGCACGTGATCAGCTCAGATATGAACCATGTCCAGAGACAGTTTTGAAATGATCGAAGACAATTTATTATTCAATAAGATTGGTGTTCTTTTTTAAGCTCGTTTGGCATAAAAACGCTCTTTTCTACAAGGAAGTGGTTGTGGTTCGAAATACCGACACTCGTAATTGTGTCAAGTATAGGATCTGAGATTTATATCTTCAAGTTCCCGGAGTATGGCTTGGCTAACAAAGGAGACGCCCTAAATTTAAGATCGTATATCGTAGTAAGATCGTAAATTAGAGATAATTTGTGTCGATAATCGTGTTTAAGTTGGGTTGTTGTTTTTACCTCTGAGAGGCACTTTTTTGCACACCATGGGCTAAATGGCCAGGTCACATGAACCCCGAAGGCTCAGGGGGACCCACTGGAACAGCTGTTGGGAGACAGATCGTAGCCTCCCGTCAAGGCCATCCAGCGTGTTCTTTAACGTGCACAGGGTATGGCTCTCCCGCACACGGGGCCACGGCTTAACGTCCCATCCGACGGACGGCGGCCTTTCCAAGACCATCGGTGTCCCCTACTGACCGTGGGAGATAAATCTCAACGCTAACCCAGCTGGGACTCGAACCTGGGAACTACAGATTACGAGATTGGCGCGCTACCGACTGAGCCACCCCCGTCCCTGGGTGATTATGGATGGGTTTTTTACCTCTGAGCGGCACTTTTTTTTTGCACACAATGGGCGAAATGGCCAGGTCACATGGACCCCGATGGCTCAGAGAAGGTTGGGGGAGGGGATCCACTGGAACAGCTGTTGGGAGACAGATGTGGTCCAATCTGTGGTCCATCCGACGGAACAATAAGGGACAATCTGTGGTCCATCCGATGGTACAATAAGGGACAATCTGTGGTCCATCCAACGGGACAATAAGGGACAATCTGTGGTCCATCCGATGGTACAATAAGGGACAGTCTGTGGTCCATCCAACGGGACAATAAGGGACAATCTGTGGTCCATCCGATGGTACAATAAGGGACAATCTGTGGTCCATCCAACGGAACAATAAAAGACAATCTGTGGTCCATCCGATGGTACAATAAGGGACAATCTGTGGTCCATCCAACGGGACAATTTGTGATCCATCCAACGAGACAATAAGGGACAATCTGTGGTCCATCCGACGGATCAATAAGGGAAAATCTGTAGTCCATCCAACGGGACAATAAGGGACAATCTGTGGTCCATCCAACGGGACAATAAGGGACAATCTGTGGTCCATCCAACTGGACAATAAGGGACAATCTGTGGTCCATCCAACGGGACAATCTGTGGACAATAGGGTATATTTGTGGTCCAATCGAAAGAGGAGAGCCATACCACGTGAATGTTAAAGAACATACTGTGACGGGAGGTTTCATCTGTGTCTTAACAGCTCTCCGATGGTTACACTTCCCCGACTTTCTCTGCTTCCATGGGGTCCTTGTGACCTGACCATTTAGCCCTTTGTATTCACAAAAGTGCAGATTACAAGTAAACAACCCAACAACAAATTCCGTTTCTCCCTCTGTTATTACTCAGGATGCGAGAGTTCATTAGGAGCGGAGAGAGAAATCAGTCCTCCCGATGTCGTAAAGCTCATGGCATTGTGACTAGAAAGGCGAAGATTCTCTCTCTCTGCTGACGGTGCTCTCTGACCTACGGCTGCGTCAACACCGAAAATTTTATGACTTCTTCCCTCCCGCCGCCTCCTTACACTTCCCCCTCCCCCCACAACCTCATACACTCTGCAATGATACTCTTTTAAAGCTCTTTTATGTTCTGGTAAGGGACTCGCAAACAGATATACGACGCTAATGAAAGAGTCATCGCATAAAATTGCTGTGAACACAAAGCACGGACTATTCTTTGTCTTTTCTTGGCATCAAAATGAAAGGAACCTCCTCTCGTCATACGTCACCTGCACTTGCTGTGCCATGCAATGGCTCTCCTCAGTTGTTATTGTCTCCGATGGAAACCGATGCTCACGAGCTGATCATTGTTATGCACACCCTCCGTTTTCTCTTTCTGATGACGCAATTGCTTCTCCCCTCCCCCAACTCGATCCTTGCTTTCGGCTATGACGTCAAGCACCCCTCCAGCTGCCTGCTGCGCTGTGCGTCATTGCGTGACTCGGTGAAGTGCGTGCAACGCGTTCGTCCGTGACCACCGGTCCGTCCACTGTTCCCGAGTCAGGAGCCGCTGAGAACCGGTTGGACGACCGTTGGAGTCGTTCCGGGCGAGCGTGCAGAGATCTAGGCAAACTTTAGGGTATGGCCGCGTTGAAAGCGTTTCGAGCGTTTTGCGCTCTTAACATTAGCAAACTTTATTGGTCGGGTTGTTTTTACCTCTGAGCGGCACTTTTTTGCACACAATGGGCTAACGTATAACACATGGACTCCGAAGGATCAGAGAAGGTTGGGGGAGGAGACCCACTGGAACAGCTGTTAGTAAACAGATGGTAGCCTCCCGTCAAGGCCATCCAGCGTGTTCTTTAACTTGCACAGTGTATGGCTCTCCCGCAGACAGGACCACGGCTTAACGTCCCATCTGACGGACATTCCAAGTCCATCGGTGTCCCCTACTGACCATGGGTAGAGCGGGGAAATTTGCGGAGATAAATCTCAACGCTGACCCAGCTGGGACTCGAACCTGGGAACTACAGATTACGAACCTGGCGCGTTACCAACTGAGCCACCCCCGCCCCTTTGCAACAATGACCTAAATAGCCAGGTCATAAGGACCCCGAGAAAATTGGGGGAGGGGACCCATTACACAGATGGTAGCCTCCCGTCAAGGACATCCAGCGTGTTCTTTAACGTGCACAGGGTATGACTCTCCCGCACACGGTGCCACGGCTTAACGTCCCATCTGACGGACGGCTGCCATTCCAGCGGCAGAGCGGGGAGTTTTGTGGAGATAAATCTCAACACTGGCCCAACCTGTGAACTACAGATACGAGCCTTGCGCGCTACCGACTGAGCCACCCCCGTTCCATATGTTATTGGTTGAATCTGAGTGATGTTTTTGCACACAATGTGCTAAGAGGCCGAGTCACAAAGGCTCCGAGGACTCAGAGAAGGACAGATGGAAACCTCAATCACAGGGGCTTTATAGCATTTGTGGAGGCTTGGCAAAGAGTTTTTATAAAAATAACTGAAAATCAGAACCTATGACAAAACATGACGTCACAAATTTTTCCGTCGGAATCTCAAATATAAAATAATTCTTATACAGTACAGCAAAAAAATTAGTTTCAAAAATCATAACAGATCTTGCTAGAGGGTCTTATATACTTTCCATGGGAGATGCCTGAAATAGAGTTACTCTACACAAAGAAATCCCATTAGGTTAATTTCGGAGTTACGAAAAAAAATCGAACTTTAATCACATATTCCATTTTGTAACTCCCTCCTCCTCCTCCTCCTCCTCCTCCTCCTCCTCCTCGGGGGCGGGGGTGGCTCAGTCGGTAGCGCACCAGGCTCGTAATCTGTAGTTCCCAGGATCGAGTCCCAGCTGGGTCAGCGTTGAGATTTATCTCCGCAAAATTCCCCGCCCTGCCCTCGGTCAGTAGGGAACACCGATGGGCTTGGAAAGGCCGCCGTCCGTCGGATGGGACGTTAAGCCGTGGCCCCGTGTGCGGGAGAGCCATACCCTGTGCACGTTAAAGAACACGCTGGATGGCCTTGACGGGAGGCTACCATCTGTCTCCCAACAGCTGTTCCAGTGGGTTCCTTCCCCCAACCTTCTCTGAGTCTTCGGGGTCCATGTGACCTGGTCATTTAGCCCATGGTGTGCAAAAAAGTGCCGCTCAGAGGTAAAACAACCCAACCCAACAGCTGTTCCAGTGGGTCCCTTCCCCCAACCTTCTCTGAGTCTTCGGGGTCCATGTGACCTGGTCATTTAGCCCATGGTGTGCAAAAAAGTGCCGCTCAGAGGTAAAACAACTGAACCTAATCCTGGCATTTGAAAACAAAATCGACATCAACATCGGAGGTGAGAAACTCCAGTTCCAATTTACGGGGAGATTACGACGCCAGAAAGCGTGGTAACGTTAAAACGCTACTGTTCTGAAACTGTTTCCTGTGTGGCCGAGAGGGGGGAGAAACAACCTTCGCCTCAGATTCGAGGGTACATAATGGCCAGGCGATTGAGGGGAGGACTTGAGGGGAGGACTAGACTGAGCAGCTTCGCCTACTCTGTGCACTTCAAAGGGTACAAGGAACTGCGAGAAATTTAAAAATAATAATAATAATAAATACCCCCTCAAGTAGTTGCTTCCCACAGAGGTCTGACAGGAGCCTGTCAGTTTATATGCCACAGTAGAAGATCTGAGAGGATGGCAGGACCTCAGCAGAAAACAACACGAACATCCATGCCTTACCCGGGGCTCGAACCCAGGTCCCGTAGATCAGTAGCGAAACGCGCTAACCACTCGGCCACGGGACGGCTAAGAGAAATTTAAGGACGATTTATTTATTTTTTTATTTATTTTTTTTCCTGCACTCACCATAAGTCAAAGAAGTAAGATCTTTGACAAAATGGTCGCAAACTTTTTCAAATTTAAAACAAACCGATAAAAATCAGTCTTTCGCTGTGGAATTTGAAGGTTTAGGTCTTGGAATCATTAAATGATTGGATTACCTCTGATCGGCACTTTTTTTTGCACATAATGGGCTAAATCGCCAGATCACAAGGACCCCGAAAAGGTTGGGGAGGGGACCCACTGGACAGCTCTTAGAGGGCAGATGCAAGCCTCCCGTCATAGCCATCCAGCGTGTTCTTTAATGTGCACAAGTATGGCTTTCCGACGTACTTCTCAAATGCATCTGTGTCCCCTACTGACTAGGGGCAGGGCGGGGAGTTTTTGCGTAGATAAATCTCAGCGCTTCCCAGCTGGGACTCGAACATGGAAACTGCAGATTACGAGCCTGACGCGCTACCGGCCGAGCCTTTTCCTCCGCAGCTTTCTGGCAATTTAAAATCATTACAACAAAGAAATTTCATAGCAACTGCAAATGCTGTTACTTGCTTTGAGGCAAGAGGGCTTGGTCTGATGCCACATCTCTTATCGGTAATACATTTAAGACGCCAGAAAGATTGGTAATATTAATAACACTAAACCTCTCACCACGCTTTCTGTATAGCAGTATTGTAAGATTTGGTAGCAGTAACTCCTTTACAAAGAAAATAGAGTTCTCGTCGATCACAGGAATTATGTACCTGATTTTACTGCGGTTGACGAGAGACGAAGCCTGTATAAAATTCACAACTAGATGTTCTTTGAGAAACGTTCTTAGGCTGCGTTATTTTACCACTGAGAGGCACTTTTTTTTTGCATCCAATGGGCTAAACGGTCAGATCACAAGAGCCCAGAGATTGGATTGGATTGTTTTACCTCTGAGAGGCACTTTTTTGCACACCATGGGCTAAATGGCCAGGTCACATGGACCCCGAAGGCTCAGAGAAGGTTGGGGGAGGGGACCCACTGGAACTGCTGTTGGGAGACAGATGGTAGCTTCCCGTCAAGGCCATCCAGCGTGTTCTTTAACGTGTACAGGGTATGGCTCTCCCGCACACGGGGCCACGGCTTAACGTCCCATGCGACGGACGGCGGCCTTTCCAAGCCCATCGGTGTCCCCTACTGACCGTGGTCAAGGCGGGGAATTTTGCGGAGATAGATCTCAACGCTGACCCAGCTGGGACTCGAACCTGGGAACTACAGATTACGAGCCTGGCGCGCTACCGACTGAGCCACCCCCGCCCCAGAGCCCAGAGAAAATTGGAGTCAGGGGACCCACTGGACGACTATTAAGAACAGATGGAAGCCTCCCATCAAGGTCATTCAGTGAGTTCTTTAACGTGCACAGGGTATGGCTCTCTCCCGCACACGGGTTAATGTCCCATCCGATGGACGGCGGTCTTTACCAAGCCCATCGGTGTCCCCTACTGACCGTGGGCAGGGTGGGGAATTTTGCGGAGATAAATCTCAACGCTGACCCAGCTGGGACTCGAACCTGGGAACTACAGATTACGACCCTGGCGCGCTACCGCTGAGCCTCCCCCCCCCCCGCCCCACTATGCAAGAGATTACAGTGACAAACTTGATCGGAAAAATTCTATAAACTACTTTTATGTACTATACGAATTCCTGCAGTTGACAGAATTTGATTATTTTCGTATCATTAGATGGCAAAATATTGAATTTTTTTTAAAAACATAACTGCCCCCGCGGAAGTTTAAATTATTTAAAATACATCCTTAAAACAGTAAATGTTTGAGGACAGAAGTGTTCTACTCGGTTTGCTGGCTAGTCTAGATTCTTCCAAAAGTCGGCCACTTCTTATAGACGTCGTGAGATCTAAAATGTCCGTTATTTGCTGGCCACCAAAAAATGAGAAATCATGCCGTAATTCAAACTATGGAATTGATGGCCTACAAACCCAGCTTTCATTAAAAATAAGCGGTCACGACATTTCAGATTTCTAATGTTATGTTTTCAATGACTTGCTGGACTAAAAACGAAAAAAAGGCTAATTACAAAGCTTTTATCACTATTTAAACAGGTTACGAAAATAAATAAATGTTTTATCCGAACTGGTTTCAACGCGATTTCTGGCTTAAAGAATACTATTTTTTGTTTCTCTGTTTCTCATCTTCTTTCGGGACAATCAATTAGAGGCAGATACATTGCAGAATCAGTCACAATCCGTTCAGAAATATTCTTTTCAAAATATATAAGGGTCATTCAAATGAAAAGTGGGGTTTGAGTGGCTCAGTCGGTAGCGCGCCAGGCTCGTAATCTGCAGTTCCCAGGTTCGAGTCCCTGCTGGGTCAGCGTTGAGATTTATCTCCGCAAAGTTCTCCGCCCTGCCCACGGTCAGTAGGGGACACCGATCAGCTCGGAATAGGCCGCTGTCCGTCGGATGGGAAGTTAAGCCGTGGCCCCGTGTGTGGGAGAGCCATACCCTGTGCACGTTAAAGAACACACTGGATCGCCTTCACAGGAGGCTACCATCTGTCTCCCAATAGCTGTTCCAATGGGTCACCTCCCTCAACCTTCTCTGAGCCTTCGGGATCCATGTGACCTGGCCATTTAGGCCATGGTGTGCAAAAAAGTGCCGCTCAGAGGTAAAACAAC
This sequence comes from Ryuthela nishihirai, assembly GCA_038380435.1. NCBI lineage: Eukaryota > Metazoa > Arthropoda > Arachnida > Araneae > Heptathelidae > Ryuthela > Ryuthela nishihirai. Next base: position 48,106,943 of record JAWZYU010000030.1, read on the forward strand.
CCAACCCAAATGAAAAGTGGGCAACATCTAAATCTGGGTAGAGGGGCCGAGTGATATTTGTGCTTTTGACACAGGGAAGTGGGTATGCGTAGGAGCTCATCAACACTAGAATCGGTGGCACGTATCGGTTTGAACGTGACAGACGTTGGGTCAATTCCGAACAAATACCGCATGGAAGCATCCAAAGTTGAACAATGTGCAATATGATCACTTTTCTGACCACTAGGATTCGTCGTTGCCATCAAGTCGGAACGATATTGCAAAACTTTGAGCCATTTAAGGCAGGCAATGGCTAGCACGCTTGGCTACTGATCTAAGGGACCTGGGTTCGAGCCCCGGATTTAGGCATGGATGTGTGTGTCGTTTTTCTGCTGAGGTCCTGCCATCCTCTCAGATCTCCTACTTTGGCATATAAACTGACAGGCTCCTGTTAGACCTCTGTGGCAAGCAGCTGCTTGAGGGGGTATTTATTAATAAAGTTGAAACTGATTTTCGATTGAAAGCTCAAAAATGAAACTTGATATTTGGTGAATCTCAAAATGGAACTTTATATTTGGATAATCTAAATAATGGACAATGACTTTTTCACATTGATCCTTATTTGTATTCACTCTTCATAATAAATAAATAAATACCCCTTCAAACAGCTGCTTGCCACAGAGGACTGACAGGAGCCTGTCAGTTTATATGCCATAGTAGAAGGTCTGTGAGGATGGCAGGACCTCAGCAGAAAAACAACACTAACATCCATGCCTTACCCGGGGCTCGAACCCAGGTACCTTAGATCAGTAAGCCAAGCGCGCTAACCACTCAACCACGGGACGGCAATGCTCTTCATAAAGTGCTCCAAATTAAAGTTACGACATGAAACGTTTCAAAAGTTATATTAAAATTGTAAATATGTGAAATTACATTTTTTAAAAGTGCAAATTGATATTGATTGCGTCTATAAAAATTTAGAGCGCCTATTGCTATTTAATTAGGACTACACCAGTGTTAAAAGTGTAGTTTTAAAGCAATAGAATTTTCGACAATTTTAACTTAAGAATTTAGGGAGGAAAAAAATTTTTTAAACGATTGCAAATACTTGTTAATAACGCCCTAAAAAAAACCTGTCGCCCTCTAGGACCTGACCTCTAATATCAGTGTACTGGGCTCGTTAGCCCTACTTTGGCCAGCTGACTGGGGAACTCAGCCCCAACATCCTCCTATAACAACCGTCGGCTGCTGACCTCGGCAGCACGTGTTTGCTCTGTCCCCCATCTCATTTCCCTCCCTCTTAACTGCCATCTGGTTCCCTGCCTCCTCCCGCATTCCTGACGTTCCCCCATGCCGCGACCGGTCCTCACTGGTGCAGGGTTAGAGGTGATCCGGTGGTCGCCCTCAGGCGGGACAGGTTCCATGGGCTTTGTGCCTGTTTGTGCTCCTTCTCACCTTTGACCCGCAGTCGACGCACACCATCGCTCTCAGCATCTGTTCGTGATCTTACAAGAGCGCCTCCTTTACTCAATGCTTCCCTTCCTTCTTGGGAAAGGGGCGGTGCATACAGTGGACTCAGAATGGAGTATACGTAGAACGACACGGAGTGACGTCAACTACAGAAACACGCTTCTCAGGTTGTGTAGATGTTTCAGAAAAATACCCCGATATGCAAAAATTATAAACACAATTTAGGTTTAAAACTCGGCTAATCGAATCCGAACATTGAGTGGACTCATTGGTTATTCCTATTTTAAAGAGAATAATTTTCGTTTTGGTCATAAATATCGGGTATATAATAAATTCTTCCTCAAGCAACCGAGATCTCAGCAGAACACAAATAATGAAATATCCATGCTTACTCGGAGCTCGAACTCAGGTCGTTTTGATCGGTAGCTAACGATCATCGGTAAAGCAATTCCAGGGTTAATTCTTAGTAAGGCACTTGATCAAGAAAATATTGTATTTTTTTTTAAAACCCCGTTTCATAGAAGCCAGTAAAACAATCAATAGAGAAGCACTTCTTTTGTTCACCAGAACCCTGTGTCTTTGAGCTCAGGTTCAAAACAGCACAGGAGTTTCGGCCGGAGCTCAACAAAAATTTGAATTTTCTCACACTTGCGAAAAAAAAATTAGTAAAATATTTTTTGGCTATAATTTTGATCTTTTTGTAATTAAAAATGAGCAGTATTCAACATTTGTTTGGGGCGAGGGTGGCTCAGTCGGTAGCGCGCCAGGCTCGTAATCTGTAGTTCCCAGGTTCGAGTCCCAGCTGGGTCAGCGTTGAGATTTATCTCTGCAAAATTCCCCTCCCTGCCCACGGTCAGTAGGGGACACCGATGGGCTTGGAAAGGCCGCCGTCCGTCGGATGGGACGTTAAGCCGTGGCCCCGTGTGCGGGAGAGCCATACCCTGTGCACGTTAAAGAACACGCTGGGTGGCCTTGACGGGAGGCTACCATCTGTCTCCCAACAGCTGTTCCAGTGGGTCCCCTCCCCCAACCTTCTCTGAGCCTTCGGGGTCCTTGTGACCTGGCCATTTAGCCCATGATGTGCAAAAAAGTGCCGCTCAGAGGTAAAACAACCCAACGTTAAATAACACGCTGGATGGCCTTGACGGGAGGCTACCATCTGTCTCCCAACAGCTGTTCCAGTGGGTCCCCTCCCCCAACCTTCTCTGAGCCTTCGGGATCCATGTGACCTGGCCATTTAGCCCATGGTGTGGTCCTCTCTCCTCACATATCATCTTCTTCATGGCATATTATACCGAGTCTCTGTGACAAGTTTTTTTTTTATTATTAGTGAACTAATCTTATAATGCAGTTTATAACTGTTTATTTAGAACGAAAGTCCAAAAATCTCCAACAAAGTTTCTAATTTGTTCTACAAATAGTTATATTTTTTAAGTTACTGCTAATCTTGACATGCAAATTTTCCTACACAAAGCAAGGACCCTTGCCCACTTTCCAAAACTTCGGCATAACCCAGAGCGAAAAACTGCATGAATGGAATGATCAGTAAGCATGTTACCCAAATCTAATGAAATTAAGTAATCCTCACCATGTCATATTTCTATTGAATTTCTTTAAATTAAAATTAACGATTTAAACGTGACCTATTATTAGAGGCGTGTATATGATGGCTTACATAAAAGAAAACACAAAGACAACTTGCATGGAATAAAACGAGTTTCTTTATCACAATAAAATAATCTAAGTACAATTCATATGATGGAATGTTTAATGAACTTTTGTACAACATCAGTTGCATATAAGTGCTCACATGGACGGAATTACCATTTTGTGAGGTATTTATAAACATTATTTACAGCACAGCAATAACAATAAAAACTTGCCAGGTCTTTTGCACTCTGGCAATACGTATCAGTTACAATAAAATCATCTAATACGAACTAAAAATCCCATATATAGAGTCTGGGTTGGAAACGTACAGTCGCTCAAAAAAGTATCCGAACACTATGGTTGATTACAGAATTCAGAAAAAATATCTGGCAACGATTTTTTTAGAAATGAATGATCTGGCAACCTTCGTGTCACGTGATTACAGAATTCAGAAAAAATATATGGAGCGTGTACAGCAACTGTACACGCTCCAGTTACCGTTCACAGCAAACTGGAGCGTGTGCAGTTACTGCACACGCTCCAGTTTGAACGGTAACTGCACACGCTCAATATTTCCGTGAGTGAGCCCACACGATCTAGTATCAAAACAATATGACCACCGACAGTCGCTCAAATAAATATCCGAACACTAACTATGGTTGATTACAGAATTCAGAAAAAATATCTGGCAACTATTTTTTTTAGAAATGAGTGATCTGGCAACCGCGTCACGTGACACGAAGGTTGCCAGATCACTAATTTCTAAAAAAAATCGTTGCCAGATATTTTTCTGAATTCTGTAATCAACCATAGTGTTCGGATACTTTTTTGAGCGACTGTACAATGCTTTCGAATAACCTATCTATTGTGAAATGAAAGGCTTAATTTTGAAGGCAAAATAATGAGGCACATTTGGTTTTCTCCTCTTTTGCACTTTCGATATGTTGGCATTTACTTCTTTAACCCACTAATGCATTCATGATTTCACTTGACATCTCCAAATTCAAAACAAATAAAATAAATAAATAAAATAAAATAAATACCCCCTCAAGCAGCTGCTTGCCACAGAGGTCTGACAGGAGCCTGTCAGTTTATATGCCACAGTAGGAGATCTGAGAGGATGGCAGGACCTCAGCAGAAAAACGACACACACATCCATGCCTATTCCGGGGCTCGAACCCAGGTCCCTTAGATCAGTAGCCAAACTGGTCTCTTTATTCATCCCTTGATTCGATGATACTTGTTATGAAATAAGAATGATGAAAAGAGCAATTTTGGAGCAAAGGAAGTGCTATAGACATTACTTTTGAATCGAAAAATTATGATGCTGAAAATATCGCCTTCAAAAGCAAACCTGCCATAACTCAAAAACTGTTCTCTAACAACAGTTTTAAAGTTTGAGATCCCTCTGCAAATTTAGGTTTCGAACAAAATACATTTTTACTGTTAAGGCACCAAAGGACAATCTTCAAATAGCTGCTTATCATTAAAAACATTCAATCATTATTGTTGAATTTAAATTATATGCTACTCATTATAAAATTATTTACTTATAAAAAAAATGTCATGACAGCTATATTCTGGTGTTGATATATCAAAGCAAACTTTTCAATAAAACACAACCTTCAAAGTTTTGTTTCTATGAAATGTACTATCAGTAACTGCTATTTCTCAGTGTTTACTGATTGATATGAATTTTTTGTGGAATGAGGGTACAAGTTACGAATTCTTTCTGGGCGATTATACTCCAGCTTACTTATGTTAAAAAAATTTTCCGAATTATTTGTTACTTTTTTAGTTGATTCACTAAGCCCATTGTTAAAACTACAATTTAAAACTCGTTGTAAAATGTTAAGCCTAAAAATATTTAATAGGAACTGAACATAAAATAGAGTCTCCTTGACTGCAGTTCCTGGCTTGATGTCAATATAGTTTTCATGTAAATAAAAAAGTTAAGCTCTCCTTAAATTGACTCCCGAATTCCATCTTTGGGCTTCATGTACAGCTTGTGGGTAGAGTTCCCAATCTTTGTGAGGGTGTGATTTTTTTTCTGTCTGCAACCACTCCAGAATCCACCAGTTTTTTAAGGATTCAAAATAAAAAATAAAGGTTTCATTCAAAAATACCATTTTTTTAAACCACAAATGGACACCAGAAACAACTGTTCTTAATAAAGCCAATTCCTAAGCTTTCAATCACAATCAATATCTTGAATATTCTAGAAGTCAATAATGCAAAGCACAGTAACTGTCAAATTTCTAGCTTGAAATCGACACTTTAATAATTGGTATAGACCTAAAGTTCAATTGTCAGAATCTAGAAAGAAGAATGCAAGGGCCATCCTCTATCTTAAGAGAATTTTGATATCGGAATGGAGATGAAAAACAAATAGTAAACAAACATTTATACATACTTTGCAATAGTTCTTAAAAATCCAGTACAATGGAGGGGAAAAAACAACACATATTACACTATTGCCAAAAATAATTTCTGAATAAAATATACCATTACAACATTCTGGCCTTATTAATTCCCCTCCTCCATTATTTTTTTTCTTCTAAATCTGGAGACTGCTCAGTCATTTCCGTTTTGATCCTTGGACTTCGAGACTCTGAACACCTTTGCCCATTTCACTTGAAACTTATAAAAAAAGTGCACAATTCAAAAAGGTTGGGTTGTTTTACCTCTGAGCGGCACTTTTTTGCACACCATGGGCTAAATGGCCAGGTCACATGGACCCCGAAGGCTCAGAGAAGGTTGGGGGAGGGGACCCACTGGAACAACTGTTGGGAGACAGATGGTAGCCTCCCGTCAAGGCCATCCAGCGTGTTCTTTAACATGCACAGGGTATGGCTCTCCCACACATGGGGCCACGGCTTAACATCCCATCCGACGGACGGTGGACCTTTCCAAGCCCATCGGTGTCCCCTACTGACCGTGGGCAGGGCGGGGAATTTTGCGGAGATAAATCTCAACGCTGACCCAGCTGGGACTCGAACCTGGGAACTACAGATTACGAGCCTGGCGCGCTACCGACTGAGCCACCCCCGCCCCTTTCAAAAAGGATTTGATTATGAAGCCTGTCGCACCTTTCACTTGAGGTCTGACAGTGCTCTTAACACAGCACAAAGGCAGAAACCGAAAGGGTGTCATGTCAGTTCCTGACTGCAGTTGTATCATTTTGTCTATAAATGATAGGCACATGGATCTATTTTACATGTAAAAGCTTTTTCATTAATAACGATATTCACTTTCTCTACCCAAGATTAATATTGGTGGTCAGTAGCTCAGTTATTAGGTCACTTGAAATGTTATTAGGAAGTCATGGGTTGTTATTAGGAAGTCATGGGTTGATATTCCACCAAGCTCAAGACAGTTCTCTTCTATACTCAATGTTGAGTGCTAATCAGAGAGGTCTTCAGAACGTTCACAACATATATAAATATATGTGTGAACAAATTTGCTGTTCGGAACTGACTCTTCTAATTTCTGCTTTTGTGTTTATGTATTAAGTATTAAATTCTTTTAACTTTTTAAATTTAACTCTGAATCTGTGTTTCAAGGGAAAATGTTCTCTTTATTTACGCACAAAATGTCAAGTGCTTACCAAAGCAAGAGAAAAATGGAGCTTTAGTTCACTGCAATAGACTGTAAATAAAAATCATTTTATTTGGCAAAGCCATAGCCTATCACCCAAACGAACTTGCCATATTGGAGCAGTTTTCAACGCACTTTGCTTGTAGCATGGATTTTTCCATTGCTTAGCAATTAATGGTGGCTCATGTTAATGAGCCACAACACAAAGGAGAGGATAGCTTAACTTGCTAACTTGACATACTACCCATCAAAATTCAACAGCAAATAATCAACTCCTAATTGAAAATTCGACTTTATTTCCATTTTTTATGCTATACTTCTCATTGAAATTGCCCTCCTAGAAAGGATGGACGGATTGACCTGACAATTTGCATATGGAGTTGTGACATATATGGACATAAACGATTTATATGTCGATTGGCACAGTAAAATGTCCAGTAACGTGTCGTACCATGTTGACTTAGATCTCCGAAAGGGGGTATAAAAACGGAGGCAAAACTTCAGTGAGCAAACATAACGGTAAGCAGATGACCTCCTGTGAAGAGTGTGTAATGCCATTAATACGTGTAAGAAAATGTTATATACAGCTGATGAGATTTGAAAGGGGTCAGATCATTGGGTCATTACTGATGGCACATTGATGTTATATCAATACCATTCTGGGCCAGTGTTTCTGCTCCTTTTTTATGCTCCATTCCAAACACTATTTATCAGCAGAACAATGTCCCCCACATATGGCTCTCGTATCCAGACAGTGCCTATGTGATGTGAATGTTTCTTTGGCTTGTACATTCCTCAGATCTGTCATCCATTGAACATGTTTGGGATATGATGGAATGTTCATTGGTCACTGCTTCTAAGCCCCTACCACTATTTCCCAGCTCATGGCACAAAGAATGGCTCAATGTTCACCATGCTACTACAATGTTTGACTGTAGGTCTTATTGATGTACATTACATTTTCATAAGTAAATACTGCTGATTTAATATACAAACTTAATCATTTTTTGTCTACATTACTATCTGTCACTCCAACAGTTTTGAGCTTAAAGTAAGAACTCCTTGTAGGTAGGGCAATTTCAGTGCTGAGTATTGTATGTATTTGTCATCTTTATTAAACTTAAGAGTTTTTTTCTCAACTGAATTGACATATAAGTACTGTGTTGAATAATATCTGATGATATGTTATTATCAACCCTTAATTTAGCAATAAAAACTTTACACCCCAGTTAATGTTAAATTAACATGCTCACAATCATTCATATAAAATTTTATTGAAAAGGGTATAAATTATTTTTTTTTATCAGGTGTGGCCAATTCAAAATAAAATGGGATTTCTAAAAATGAAATTTTAAATAAATTGTCCTTTGATAACTTCTTTCATCTTTGATTATAATTACAAAAGTAATATAAAAATAGGTTTCTTTACTTTTGAATTTGGAGATTACTTGACGCTTCAGCTTGAAAACTGTTTTCAGCTTAAAAGGAATACACTATCTAAACCCTACAGGATGACTATCCATAAAAATGATTACATGAATTTAACTGGAGAGTCAAACTGGTAAGATAATGACACATATCACTTTTTCTATGTACATCATTAGTTGAAAATCAACACTTTTATCACATACTACCTCAGTGAAGTAGCTTCTTTAACATTCACATAACCTTCCATCGGTTGGTTATTTTCCACAGAGGTCCGAGACCAAATTTCAGTTTAAATTAACCTAGACATCTCTGTAGGTAAGACCTCACCAGCAGGGCCGGACTTTGACCCCCTGAGGCCTTAAACATTCGAAATAAATATTTATTATTCTGATTGAAGAAAAGATTAAAAATAAGCATGAGACTAATGTGGTGAAAATATTACACTGGAATTGGTATGCAATGATGGCTGTGTAAAGCTAAGATGAATAGTAAATTTAAATATTAAATATTTTTGTGCGACTTCATTTTTTTAACTTGAAATACATATCTTTGAGGCCCATTATATCATGAGGCCCTAAATTGCAGCTTAGTTAGCTTATACGTAAGTCCGGCCCTGCTCACCAGAAAGAAAACCAAACATTCAATACCTAAAGTGGCATTTAAACTTATGCCATATAAAATGGAATATTTAAAAATATTTGAAATGGGACATACTTCTGTTCATAGGCCAAAATGAAACACCCAAAAGTGATTATGCTATTAAAATGTTTAACAAACAAATCTCATCATCAACACACAATATACACCAGGGCTGGCCTTTGACCTTCCAAGGTCCTAGGCTACAAAAAGTTTGGGGCCCCAAAAATTTCGAAAGTCGAAATAAGATTTATGTTCATCATTTTGAATGAAGGGAATATTAAAAAATAAATATGAAATTGATGTGGTGAAAACATTATACTAGCATTGGTATACAATATTAACTGTGTAAAGCTGAAATGAACAGTGTTTGCCCAATAGATTAATTTGAATATAAAAAAAAAAATGTGATAGTAATATTAGTGATAAAAAACAAATTTTTGAGGCCCCTTGTAACTGTGAGTTCCTAAGATGTGGTCAATAACACACACACAATGACAATGCAAAATTATCAATAAGTACCATTTGGAGAACACTGATAAGGTCAAAACAAAGCTTATTAATATGTAACAATTTCAATTCAACTTTTAACATTTTCTAAACCATTCAACAGTATATTATTAAGATAATTAACAGTTCAGTTTTATTAACAATAAGCTGTCTGGATCATATCTAGTATAAAGGCTACTAATACTAAGGCATGCTTAGAGAGACATTTAACCCATTTCTTCCCAAGTGTTACGTACACGCAACACTGGGAAGAAATGGGTTAATATAGATATGCTTAGCTCTAAGACTTATAAATCATTATAAACAGGGAACAAAATATTACCAAATATTTCCAGAATATTTACCTATAATGAATTTAAGCAGTGTTGTGATATGTAGCACCTTTAGCTCAAGTTTCTTCCTCTTTCTACTCACCTAGTACAGCACTGGGTCAAAAATAACAGCCAATACATTATAATAGTACACTGACCACTCATGGGATAGTTTCAAGCAATTAGAATAATCTGCATTAGCACTTCATTAATGCACTTTAGGAACTAAACAAGAGAGTACATATTTAGTGTTCAGCAAATCATAAAATTAACATATACATACAAAACTAGTAATTAACACTCAGAAGATTTTAGCAAAACATTAATCTAATAATGAACATTATTTCTTTTAAAAGATTATCAGATCTAAATTTTTGCTATATGAGATATTATAAAAAGTTTGGAATGGTAAGAGCAGCATTTTTTTTTTTTACAATTTCCAGACATTGCTAAATATGGACAAATATTTTTCCATGAATGAAACAGCTAAATGAGATTTTGCTTTTTTAAATTCAAAAACAGGAATGTTACGATTGACACTTGCATTCAGCTAAAAAGACATACAGTGGAACATCTCACATATTTTTCAAAGCACTGAATTAGAAAACATATAAATGAAATGTGACCCTGATATCCTTTAAACTTGTACATAATTATGTTTTCTGCCTTGAGGTGCATTCTAAATTAACATTTAAGAGATTCAATGTATAAAATACCAGTAACAGAATTAATTAACATGCTTCCCTGAGCAACAAAGACCATCTTTTGGGGCACTTTTTAAATCTTCAACATATAAACATTCAAAAATAATATTTAATAGAAAAGAAAAATCATGTGTTCTGATCTGAGATAATCTAACCACATCTGAGAACTTCTAGAGTTCATTACTCAAGGACTGTTTGAAAATATTCCTGAAAATTGCTTTTTTTTACTTACTGGAGAAGATTTGGTGAATTGGTATAGATAAATGGCTTACTGCCTTTACTGTAGATTATAGAACTGGTAATATAGGTTATTCTCATGTGGGATTATTGGGCTATCTTTATGTTGAATGGATTCCCATGATAGTATTTATACTTGATGGAAAATTATTGATATAATTTTAAGAGATTTGATTATGAAAGAATTTTTGACCTACTTCCTGTTTGGGACCCTGAAGTTTTTCAATTCAATTTCAATTCAATTCATTTGCCCATTATGTCTTGAGTCCACAGAAGGGACTATACAAAATACTATTATGAGCTTCCTAAACATGTGAAGAGGGACCATAAAGATATTGCTTTCCTCTTTGCATACAGATTTTGTGAGTTAAAGAAATGTCATTTGAGAACCCTTAAGACTCACTGCAGGCAAAAGCACCCTGATTCAGATTTGGAGAACCTAAATGAAGATTCTGAATCTTACTTAGATGCTAGTGCAAAAATCCTCTAGGATTCCAATAATGATGGGTTATTGGACCCTCTTGGAACACTTAGAGAGTTGAAAAGCTTACAAAAAAAATGAGGAAGGTGAAGAAGGCTTCTATTCCCCTCCCTTGTTTCATGAAAATAAGCTTAGCACCTATGCTGCTCTGTGTGGTCCGAGTTCCCTCTGGAATGACGACTGCGATATGAGATGGTAGTCCTTTACCGCAATCAGACTGGATTTTAAAGGAAAAATAATTGCAGGAATCCTGCCAAATGTAGAAAGAGGACATTTTTCCTACAGACTGATAGTTCAAATACATAAATGGAATGATCAAAATAGAAATCTGTCAAAAAATACTATATACATACACAGGGTGATTCAAAAAGAATCGAACACTTTCAAAAATTTATTACTCAGTTATATATGAACATGCACTATGCAACAAATTGTAGAGTTACCCTTGATAACTGTGATAGGTCCTTTAGAAAGTGGTTTTGACTACATGTTCATATATAGCCTAGTTATTGAACAATAACTTTTTGAAAGTGTTCAGTTCTTTTTGAATCACTCTGTATATAATTGAATCACCCTAATATTTTGAAACCATTACCAGGAAAGGGAAACTTACATTTAGTATGATTTGAAATTGTTTTGCATTAATAATTTGCATTTTTCTGTATTACAACTTAAAGATTAATCAGCATGGTATATGCATTAGACCAGGCATGGCCAACATACGGCCCGCGTAATGAATTTATGTGGCCCGCGAACAATTTTTCAATATTAGCATTTAACTTCTAGTAATTAATCGAATGAATTCTCGATACTTCTATATTTTTTAAAAAAGATTCCGTTATAAAGAATTAAAACTTTTATACTCATCTGTACTCGATATGATCTGTTTGATGATTGAATGATTTACATTTGGAGGCTATGTTAAGAATAGGTACTACAAGTATAGAACCAGATATTAAAAAAATAATAAGCGATGCAAACCGCCTCAACACGTCGCATTAGTTATTATGTTAATTTGTTGTATTGATTTACTTACAATTATTCATAAACAAATTTCATAATAAAATTTTGTTTACTTAAAGAAATAAGTGTTTTGCTTAACATTTTTCAATTTTAATATTTCGTACGGCCCGTGAAAATATTTTTTTTTCCAATCCGGCCCGGGGGCAAAAACAGTTGGCCATGCCTGCATTAGACCAAGGCAAAAATCAGGAGAGTGCCAAGGATTTTAATGACCATAATAGAGGCAAAAAATATGTACATATTATTGCACACAATTTGCAAGAATTTTCCTTAAAAGACCACTAAAACAGAGGGGAAATATATATATATACTGGAATGATGTTCCTGTTGGTTCCAGCTCAATTCAGTCACTTGTCCCCTCCTAAATTTTTTCCTAGATCATTGTGATTTATACCATAAAACTGTTATATACTAATATATAAATTAGTGTGAGTACTACAAAGTTTAACAAAAATTTAAATATTATAGAAAGCAATTAAGAATATGCTTTACATTTTACTCTTTGCATTTCAACATTCATAGATGTTCCGTTTTGTATTTATCTGAAAGCAACAAGTGGAAACGAAAGAGAGAATAGTAATTGCAAATCACAAGAAAATTATACAATAAGCTATTGCCAATCATAAGTTTCCTGTTTGCAGAATCAACTCTTTGCATAAAAATATTTGAGATCTCGGTTTGCTAATCATGAGGTTGACTTAATTATTCAGAGTTCAGTAAGGCACTGATAAAGAAAAAAGCATTCTAATCAATTTTCCTCTAACATCAATTTAAAATTGCTACAGAAAATTTCATTCAATTCAATTACTAGCTAAATTATTTAATATAAAAAATTTTGCTATTACATTTCTTTGTTAAAAGGGTGGTAAGATTCACATAAAACAAGCCCAATTATTTTAGCTATGAAACTATATTTTCCTATTTTAGTTAAGTAATCCATGGATGTTATATTCCATCTTACTGTTATATATTATATACAGATATTATACTATTTGAATTACAAGTTTCCTCAAACCTTCATTTATCATGTTAAGTACTAATAAACATAAAGCTAATTTGAAACAACTATGTCCATATTTCAGTGAAAAATAAACAATTCACAGTTATCCCACTAGAAGTCAATAAACAATAATTAGTTCACTAAAATGGATACAAAACTATCTAAGTTAATACCATTTATCATTCCAAACTTGTATTCTTTTTTGAAGGTTTGTGCAACTAAACACTGCACATGCTATTACCTTATTAAAACTTATTAAAGTTGATGTTTGTACACCAGTAAAATTAATAATAAGATGTGGGAAAATAACAACTGTGGAATGTAAAGTTTTGTGAGATTTATACTAAGCAATGAAAGGCCTCACTTCAACTTCATTATAGCTTAATCTCAATCTAAACTTAGCAGCACTGTATGGTAACATTCTAAGTAACTCCTTACATGACCTCAATCATTCCTTGACGATCCTAAACCCTAGAATGATCATACCAAGTTTTACTTTCACTTTGAACACTATTCTGTTTAGAAAAAAAAAAAACTTCACTATTGTATACTGTATATAATTAAAAACGTTTACATGTTTCATTTAGTGTCGAACAAGTTGATATATATAGTGCAATAAATGTTACACACTCTCATATACAGAAGTGTTGAGAGTATGTAATGTTGGTTCCTAACCCCACTTTTCCAACTGGCTTTTAATTCTGTGGATTGCAAATTTTCCATTCATGGCAATCTTCAAGAGCTTAACTCCCTGTCGTTGGTAAGTAACTATTGCATTTTCATTTTTCTTAAATTATTGCATAGAAAAAAAAAAGTGGGTTTCATGAATTTGTTTAAATATTATAATCTTGAAAATAAATATGATAAACAATCAATTGTTGAATAAATTGCAAAGGAAATAGTTTATGTAATATTTTATAAATTAAACATGCTTTGTACGAAGCAAAAATATTTTTGAATAGATCAGTCATAAAAAGTTAATATTTTAGATTATTAATAAATTTAAAAATGCAACTTTTAAAGAACTATATACTGCACAAAAGTGAATTATGTTTTAAGACTTCACTTTTACTGTTTAACTTGTGAAAATTAACTAAGAGTATTCCTATATAATATGGAAATACTCCCAGTTCTTCTTATTTTAATATCCACCTGTTGCAATTGTTTTTACATCAGATTGTTAATAATCCTTTTTAAACCAAACTTATTGATTTATTGTTTACCAACATTATTTGCAAGTTTTATGCTGCAAGTGCATGCCCCCATAAATGCCTGAATAATACATATTACCCAAAAGAATCCTAAAACACTACCCCTCCCAAGTATGCCAACCCCCCCCCCCCTCTCATACACATAAACACTTAAGCCACATATTTTAGCCAGTGGTTAAAAGTTACAATCACAAAAAAGTTTGCATAATTTTTGGTATAATCACAGAATATGTGATTTATAGTATAAAAACTAGAGAGCTGCTCAGAGAAAATTTTCATCTTACCGACAGATTTTTTACTTATTAATGCATTCATGTGAATGAATGCACTAATTAACTTTTCAGAACCATACAAGATTGCACAACTGAAGGGCCACGTACTATACAAAACTTGAGAATTTAATATTAAGTGCAAAGTCTAATTTGTAATCAATTGCTTTTGTTTTCATAATTTAATCAACTTCTCTCCCTGCTATTCTGCAAAGTCTGATAACAACAAAAAGTTGGTATATAGGGCATGTTTTGGAGTTAAGCAATGATTTCAAAGTTCTCTTAGAAACTGCTCTCTAAATGACCATATAGTCATGAAACCAATGTATAGACTTTCACTACTGATAAAAAGGTTACAAAGAGCAACCATATTCTGCAATGCAAGCAAGATAGCTTTCTATTTAACATTATACACACATAGTGCAATAATTTTGCCACATACATGATTAGCACAGTCATGCATACACATTGTTAAAAACAATGCTTTAACACTGATTTAATTCATGGTCCCATTATTTACCAGTATATTTATCTAAAAATACAAAATTAGAATAGAGCAATGCATTTTATGTTACAATGGCATCCAGACAATGGCCTTGCCAACTACTAGATTCATAAAAATTTGTTGCAGTGACGATAAAAATTAGTGATTTATTTAATGATAAAACAGGCCACGGGCAGTTTACTCAATAGTGTGCCAAGCTTGTAGACTGAGGTTTGAATTCAACTCTGTCCCTACTCAGGTTGTCTTCACTTGTAACTGCTCTGCAAACAGTGGGGGAAAAAAAGTGACTGGAAATGCAATTCATACCGAAAATGACATGTGATCCAATGTACAGAACTCATCCTGTACTTCAGAGCTACTCATTAAATTTCAAGTGAATCAGATTTTAATTTTTTTCTCAAGTCTTTTAATGGCCAGAGGTGAAGGCAATAAACCCCATACAATTACATTATACAGTATATTTAATACCTTTGATACTTTCATTTTTCAAACTTGTTTTGCAAAAACAGATTTTTATTTCCTTTTTACATTTTCCACACATTATCTGCAAGTTTTTTTGTGTGTGTGAGCTGCCATTTGAGTAGCTCTAGTGTAAATATTAAAGAAAAAGCTGAATAATTTTGAAGGGAGTATCCCGTATAATCCAACCACTTATCCATTTGATCTGATCTTTCAACTCAACAAAGGGATAACACAATATCACCCAGATCAAAATATTAGCATTCCCACTGCAAATCTATTTGATTCAGCCAGTGCGTAATGAATGATGAGTAATGTATAATTACTGAACTATACAGCTTCAATGACTAACAAGTTAAAATCATTCCAAGATTTTCTAGTTGATATGCCATAAGAAATATATACATACATTAATATTTTTCACTAACTCTAAAATTTAAGTCCTATAAATGTATAGCAAGAGTCAGATATGATATGACAGCATTTATTTCATAGAAAACAGTTCTAAAATATATTTGAAGTATGTGGTTTTAAGTTCTTGTTAATTTGACAGTCGTCTATATTACTCCCTGTCAACTACAAAAGTATAAAAAAGCATGTATATTTTACATTAAAAAATATAAATATTGAAGATGAAAAATTACTACAAAGCCCACTGTAAATTACAAATATCCTGAAGCATTTGATTTATTCATATAGACATTGCCAGAGAAACAGTATGCTAATAAAACAGTGGTTGTCATTGTGACTTGAATTCACTAATCAGTTTGCTACTGATAAAGCACTAAGATTGTACTGTGCTGCATGCCATGCAGAGAACAATCAAAAATATTAGCTTTTCAACCAGCCACCAGAAAATAAACTATTATTTTACTCTCAAAGTGGAGAAAAATTTATGCAGTTGAATTTTTTTGAAATCCATTTCTTGCTTTATGAAGATATTCAAGTAACAGCAATTTACCATTAAGATGTGAATTTACATTTAAAGTAGTGCCAAATTCTGGTTATTTAGTGATCAACAAATGACAATCTAATGTATCACTTATTTACAATACAAATGATAAAATGAAACTCTGTTGATATGTATAATAAATAAATTTCATTACCATAATTTAAGTTAAACACATTTAAAAGAATTCTGAAAGTGGTTAACTTCATCTTTGGTACAACCTCAAAGTATTCAATCAATGTCAACAAAATAGTTTTAAAAATATGTATATATAAATTGATATGTACATTATGAATGGTAAATAATCTCAGATATAAAAAATTATAATACCAGTCACCACACAATCTCAAAAAACAGATGTATATTATATTGCCTAAATTATTTTTCCTATGAATTCATAGCATTATTTAAGGCAATTCATATTATTGGTTCAACACTACAAACCTTTCAAAACTGATCTTTCTATATGTTAATACACTGACATTACATTTGTTTTCCTCCACACTATCATCTGAATGGATATTGTAGCTATTTGTGGGCATCAGACATCAGATATTGAACCAGGTTAAGTGAAGGGTGTCATCCCTAACACAAACTTCATCCACTTCCTGAAAACAGACAGAGTTCAACAGCATTTCTTCTTTTTGGATATTTTTTTTGGAGTTAGCTTAATTGTAGGATTACTAATGCTTGGAGATTCATTTAATCTGTCCTTGCTAAGATAGATGACTCGATCAACAAGATAATCCACAGCATCTTCTAAAATATCAACATAATTAACTATGAATATAAAGATCTTAGGTAATTATACAAAATGTTTAACTTAAATATATTTTATGGTTTTTCAAAAAAAAAAAAGACCATTAAATGTTCGATTATTTAACATAAAAATTACTATTATTAAAACAGGATTAATTTTTTGCTACTATCAAAAAATATGAAAAACAAATAAAATTTAATCTTATTAGAAAACAAACATACATATTAAAAACTATTGAAACTAATAAGAAAACTGCATTAATAATTGAATATCTGACCCAAACTTAATTGTAATACACATTTTTTCCCTGAAAATTAGCTGAATATGTAACATAATTGTAAATAACATCCCAGACAGATCAGTAATAAGTAAATCAATTACATAATTTTCTTTATGAAATTTCTGTGGGAAATTTTTAATTTAAAAACTAAAACTGATATGCACTTAGTTCTGCAGAAAAACGTTAAAGGAAGGGAAAAAAGAAAATAACATTCATGAATGGTGAAATAACAAGACATTAAGGGAGAGTGAAAAGTTATATACTTCCAAAAACTCTGGGGAAATTGCTTCTGAAGAAGTTGAGTAGAATAAGGTTGTAACTATCTTTAATGAGCAAATTCAAGATATAATGCACATTGATATTTTACTAACAAATACTTCAGAGCATTTTAAATTAAGATATATAAAGATTTTGCATTTCTGTTTTTGTTCTTAAACAACTTTTCTTACTACTTTTTATTTTTGAGCAGTTTTGGTGGCCAATTGGTTAGCACACCTAGCTAAGATGCAAAAAGAGATTTCTGTTGTCTTCCCGCTAAGGCAAAAACTAAAGCAGTTCAAGGTTGTCATTGTATTGTCACATACTGTTTTAGTTCGCAATATAAGAAAACAAGTATGATATCAAATATTATGCCACATTTAAGCAGAGCAGCCATAAAATTGCAAACACTGAAAATAAAAACTAAGCAAAAACTTTAATAGAGAAAAGCTGTTAAGCAAAAACTTTCATAGAGAAAAGTTGTAGCTTTGTTGGTCAGATTTGTTCTGCTGAAACAAATGTTTGCATTTTTTTTTTGTATGAATTAGAATTATTTTCAAAGTAGAATTGGATACTACTTTGAAAAATTTATAGGTTCCAGATCTCACCACAAAAGTTTACTTGTATGTAAAAAAAAAATGGAATTTGGTAATTAAAAACCTTGTTGTTTAGTAGGCATTCAATCAATAAATCAAGAATCTATCTATATGCAGTTTTAATGACAGTATTAAATATGAGCTCAATACAAAGCCTTTAAACAGTGAAAAGCTATCGAGGTCCAATCAAAACTGTAAAATTTAGCTGTCCAAACTAGTCTATTTTGAGCAACAGTTGCTGTATTTGGCCATTCCAGGCTAATTCTAACCCTTCCAGGGCCCAGGCTGAAAAACAGGTTTCTATCCAGGGGCCAAGCTATTTTCTGGCTATGCGCAGCCAAAAAAAACTTTAACTTTAGAACTTTTTTGCCAAATAACTAATGAAAGGAATTATGGCATGTTGTATGCTAAATTAATCAGCATTTAATTCTGGATTTTCTGAAAATCAAGTATTTAAAAAAAAAAAGACTACATGTTTTATTTCAATAGGACTTTTTTAGAGTCATGTAGTAAAAAAATGCATCTGGCAACACTAATAAAATTTTATTTAAAAAAAACTAATTGACAAAAATGATTACAATGCACATGAATGGAATGACTATATATTTCTGAATAACAAAAAAATTATTTTTTTGGTTTTAAGTAAATATTTTTCTTGTTTTGTAATTTTTTTCTCGGTACCATACTTTGAGCCAATTGTGCTGAGTCAAATAAACAAGTCAAATTTAGAATTTTTTTTAAAAAATAACCAATCAACGGATATAGGTCATGTTATATACGAAATTAATCAGAATTTAATTGCGAATTTTATGAAAATAAATAATATAAATAAATTTGTGAGTATATTGATTTTAATAAGCTTTTCAATGTGATATGGTGAAAAAATAAGATCGCACTATACAATTAAGGCTTCATTTTGGAAAACCTGCTGAATAAAAAGAGTTGTATTATATATTTATCGAAAGGAAATTTCCTCCTGAATAATATAATATTCACCTGAAATATTTTTTTATTTCTTTTAATGATTCTTTTCAAGTATCGTATATTTTAAACACAGCCAGTGTTATACAATGTGACTTGGCCTTCTCATATTCACGGAATTTTCTGAATTGGTTATGAAATAGAAAAAAAAAATTCCTTGGTTGCTTTTTTTTATTAAACATTGTGAATTTTTTTCTTTGGGTGTTGAAGTTTGTTGATCTTGGCTAAGTGCAGAAAGGTTTGTGCACCAAGAACTAGCCCTTCCCGAAATTGCCCTCCCAAATGATGGCCGATTTCCGTAGCAAGGAAGTCTATTTGCTTCTGTATCCAAGACATTCAATTTCAGAAAATGGTACAAGCTCAAAGTTTTTTTATTAAAAAAAAAAAACAAGAAATAATAAAATAAAAATTACATATAACCTAATGGAATGTTAAATAAAATATCTGCAGCAACTTTTAACAGGCCTCCGATCTAGCATAACTCGGAAAAATTGATAAATCAGCCGATCGTAAGATCACTAACTAATGGAAGTAAATCTATAGAAATGAATTTGCTTTCATATCCAAAAACTAATTTATTTTCAGAAAATGATACTAGTTCAAAGTTTTATTTAAAAAGTAATAGATAAAACAAAAATTTACATATAGCCTAATGCGATGTTACCACAAGTTGTAGCCATACGATATAACATAACTAACTTATCGATCGGCCAAAAGATCGCTAAAATCCGAAAATAAATCTACTGAAATGAAAACTAATTAAGGTTTAAATATAAAAAAAATACTAACTTGACAAAGAGTATCCAATATGCTGGACCAAAACTGTAAACAACACATAGCACAAACAATGGAGATTGCATTAGCAATCTGTAGCTTGTTTGCCTCAGTGAAGCATCATAACTAATTAAATGCAGGTGCAACCAGAATTTCTAAGAAGGACATGTTTACTTTTAGTTTTGATTTGAAAGCAGGAAAGATGCATAGAATGCTGGGAAAAAGGATAAAAATAACTTGGGAATACTGACTAGGTTTTTGACAGAAAAGAGTGTGAAACTGAAAAAAAAATGGCGGTATGTATTTTGTAATTACTTCCAAAATCTATGGTTTTTAAAAAGTGTTTTTTGTTAATTTTTATGAGATTTTCGAAAATTTTGGGAAAAATTTGTTGATAATAGCTCAAATCAAACTTGTGAGCTTAAATCAGAAGGTTGCTTCAGCAAATAGGAATGTTAACAAGCAAATCGGCAATACTGTTTAGTGCTTCTAAAAATTGACAATCAGATGGCTTTATAAGATTATTTATATTGTAGTTTATTAAAATATGCATCAAATTAAAAAACAAAATATTATTTTTGAAGCCTGAATTATATATTTTTATAAGATATATATATAAATTACAACAGCAATTTTTATTTTTAAAAAATTGATATATTTTTGTTGTACTAAGACCGTGTGCATACGGCATCAACACTCGCAACTTAGATTCTCCATACGTGTACATAAGGGCTAGGCCCTGGAAGGTCTGGCTTGACATTGTCAACTCATCTCATTATTGGCATGTCCTTTTTCTCAAGCCTTTAGAAAAACTGTTCATAACTATATTTACTAATCTGTATTTTGACATGTTCAAGGCCAAACCAATACAATATTCCCTACAATATATGGCACTGCTTCATCCACCCTCATCACTACTTGTGTAATCCAATCAACTAATACCTAAGATAGTGCCTAAAATATTTAAAGTCAAAAGCAGCAAGTTACCTATTATTTGTTTACAAAGTTTCTCTAATGTAGTGAACTTTAGAGAAGACCAAACTGTTACAAAGGCCTAAGTTTAACGCTTAGATCTATATTCCTAGTTTTGCACACTCTCCACATATTCTTAAAAGTTCCAGCAACAATTCCTTCATATACTTCAAGTTGCATATCTCCAGGTAGTTAAATTGAGAAGTTTCTTCAAAATATGAAAATGTGCACATTGAAGAATAAGGTGGATGGTCGTGATAAGATGTTTCCATATGTTTCAGTGGATCACTTTCTCAGCTATCTTTGTGTTTGGGTATTAGCTGTCTTTCTTCTCCAGTCCCCCTTTTACAGAAGAAATGCACAGCTTCATTTTTGCAAATGTGATTCAAAATGCTCAAAATACCCACCCCTCAACCTGTAGATATTTGATAACCTTATTTACCACATATGCATATATTCTGACCTTTTAAATAATGTTTCAGCTTCCGTGAGATGTATCAAAGTATTCCAATATATGAGTTGCTAAACAATAACTTTCATTCATCAGTTATAAAGGTAATACTTATTAGTGGGAAACTAAAAAAAAAAATTCAACTAATAATCATTTGTACATGTTATTGCTCAATTCAATATTAATAAAAAAAATAAATTTTATACTCAAAATTTTCATGACAATCTCAAGTTTTCTGAAAGGTCTTAAATTTACTAGTTATTATTAAAAAAACAAACTAACTGATATTAATGTCCTCCTTTGCTGAAGTAAAAAACCATGCCAAAATATTATTTTGTTTGCAGAATTGATTTAAGACTTCACACTGCACTGTAACTCCTTTGATGTCACACTGTAAAGAGAAAAATCAATGAGAATATAAAACCAACTTGTAATAAGTTCATGTAAGTCAATTAAAATTCTTACCACATGTGCAAATGTTTAAATGAATAGCAAAGATATCATCATCAATAATATTAACATCTTTGGAAATAAAGTTATATATTTTTGTAGGCTATGGTTAATTTGTAGTAATTCAAGCATTATTTATTTATTTAACAATGCACACTTTTTAGTTGTTCTAGTGAAACATTTTTTTGCTGAATAACCATAGTGTTAATTCCCCACTCAACTAAGAGCATATTGTTTCAAATTAACTTTAAGTCTATTGGCATTTTGATATAAAATACATGAATGTTTGTGAAATATTATTGTATTGCAATATAAGTTTATAATAGTTCTATAAAAATAAAGTCTATACTCTACTCTATTTTTATGCCGTATATAATCTATTTTTCTACTGTATAAAAATATAGTTACATGAATCTTACCAATCTTTTAACAAACAAATGGAATAATTAATATTTTTTTACATATAAAGCAATTTAGCTAATTGTTTGATGTGTAAAAATGCTGAAAGTTTCAGTAATAATTTCATATTAATGTGAAAAAATTTATTCAAAGATAATTTTCTGCCACAATGTCTTTGAAGCAGAATTAGATCTTAAATATTTTTTGTCAAATCCATGGATAACAAACCTGCAACCACTGAAGATCTACTCTATTTTATTCTCTCTCTCTCTTAGACTACACATACAATCACATAATTTTAGACAGAAATAATTCAAAATAAATTTCTTATAATCAAACCTAAAAAAAAATTATATTTTTCTACTCAAAAATGTAATCATAAAAAAAAAATCAGAAGCTAATAGTCTTCTCATTAACATCAATTGGAAAAAGTTGCCTCTCCTGAAGTATAGATGATGCAAGGTCTGCCACATCACAGTGAAAGATTTCTAGGTCATATTCTGGAAATTATTAGCATCTGATGCATGGTTTAATTGGTAGAACATTCTGGCATGTATCTAGAGTTGCAGGTTTGATTCCCACTACATCAGCGATAATTTTTTTCAGATGAATAATTGCTGAAGCCTATTTCTACAGGTAATCTGTGTATTTACTATGGATGGATTTTTAATAATATTGTTTAAGTGTGATTGACCTCCTCATTAAAATCTAAATCATTAGCGACAATTGGAAAAAGTTCCCTCTCCTGAAATATAGATGGCACAATGTCTGCCACTTCTCAGTGAAAGATTTATAGGTCCTATTCTGGAAGATTATTAGCATCTGGTGTGTGGTTTAACTGGTAGAGTGCTCTGGCATGTATCAAGAGAGTTGTAGGTTCGATTCCTGCCACATCAGTGATAACTTTTTTCAGATGAATAATTGTTGAAGTCTATTTCGCAGGTAATCTGTGCATTTACTATGAATGAATATTTATATCACATATTATTCTAAAAAAATTTCTACTCCACAAAAATTTGCAGAAACTTCATATTTTTTAAACTTACTTTATTGGCTAGAAGAATAACTGGCAATGGTTGCCCATTTTGCTGGGTTACTTTCTCTTTAACATCTTTATGCCACTAAAGAAATGTAATAATCAAAATAAAACAACTTATCTTTTAACATATGCAATAACATATTAACAAAGCTTCATAAAGTGCTAATGTTTTAAGATATATATTTTCCTTTCCAATTAGTATCACATTTTTCTCTTTCAATCATAATTTCAGGGATCCTTTTCACACCTGAGAATGGTCAATTTCACACATTTTTGATGTCATCACACAAGAATTTCAGCAATGTATAACCTATATTCTATGCATACAAGAGATTGTGATGCACAGTAGGTGTGAAGAAAGTTAAAACACTGACTGCATTTTCAAACTTTTAAAGCTATCATTAGATTATTTATTAGTAGGGATGTCAGTCATACTGCATTATAAGTGTTCTTTCAGCAAAACTTAGTTTAAAGATTAAGAATCTGAATGTCATTTTCTAAATTCCAATAAGGTTTATAATGAAAGTAAGAATAAGCTTGATGAATAACTTCATGTTAGTTTGAATTCCTTTAGAAAACGAGATATTACTCTTATGCTGGGTGACTTCAATGCCAAAGTTAATGCCAACACTAACTTTTGGGCTGGGCAGATATCAATTTCCTTTTAACTTTAGGTGTTGGGTTGGGTTTACCTCTGAGTGACACTTTTTTGCACACCATGGGCTAAATGGTCAGGCCACAAGGACCCGAAGGCTCAGAGAATGTTGTGAGAGGCAACCCACTGGAACAGCTGTTGGCAGACAGATGGTAGCCTCCCATCAACGCCATCCAGCGTGTTCTTTAAAATGCACAGGGTATGGCTCTCACACACATGGGACCATGGCATAACATCCCATCCGCTGGATGGCAGCCTTTTCAAGCCCATCGGTGTCCCATACTGACCATGGGCAGAGCGGAGAGTTTTGCGGAGATAAATCGCAATGCTGACCCAGCTGGGACTTGAACCTGGGAACTGCAAATTACAAGCCTGGCGCGCTACTGACTGAGCCACCCCCACCCCTTAACTTTAGGTGATTGGAATGACAATGTCCCTTATAGGTGAGTATATTTAGTAGAAATAACTAATGCAAAGACATTCACAAGCATGCTTGGGCTTTATCTGATGCGTCATATAATCACATCATAATGTTATGTTCAAGAGTTGATGGGATATTGTGCTATTTTGAACAGATAATGAGTTGAAATTGGTTCTGGTTGTAACCTTGTTCAAAAATTGTATGTTTGAAATTTAAGAGGTGATGTTTTAGAAGTAACACAATTACAATTAGTAATTGAATCTTTGATGGACCAGCAAGAGCTACAGTTTACTATAACTGGTAGCCTATGGACATCAGATCACCAATTAGCCATGACAACTTGTTTTCTGGTTGTGCAGGATTATTAATTATATTATTGAAATATAAAAAGAAGAGATTTTCATTAATATCTAACATCTTAATGTAATAAAAGGAAAAATCACTTTAGAAGTTTTTATACTGTTTTTCCTACATAGAAAAACATTCTCCACTACAAAGACACTAAAAACCAAGCAAAGGAAAAGATTATTTGATAATGTGTTTAGATTAACCCTTCATTTTCCACTTAGTAACAATATAAATAGAAGCTGATATCTTGTTACCGAAAACTGAACATATTCCTCAATGCTCATACTAAATATAAGGACATATATTTTAGTATGAGACCACTACAAAGACACTAAAAACCAAGCAAAGGAAAAGATTATTTGATAATGTGTTTAGATTAACCCTTCATTTTCCACTTAGTAACAATATAAATAGAAGCTGATATCTTGTTACCGAAAACTGAACATATTCCTCAATGCTCATACTAAAATATAAGGACATATATTGAAAAGTATATTATTTTTCTTATATCAAATTATCATTTATCATGTGTGATTTTTTAAATTAAGAATTTTTTTTTATAAATTTTCCTACAAAAATTATCATTTGCAATTGTAATTATAAAACGTATATATTAATTAATATTATATAATATAACATTAATTTTTTAAAAAATAGCACTTTAAAATTATATTAAGATAAAATGTTTAATATAGCATTAGCTTGAAGATTGCTCAGCCTTATGTCCACTTTAAAAATGATATTGGTCCAAAGAAGGAAAAAGAGTTGGACCACACTGGCATACTATGACACATTCATTAATCAGTATGATAAACATGCCTTTTTTTACTATTGGAGTTAAGAAAGAAAAAACTATCTAATTCTACTTACACCTTTACAAATTCTATTTTTGAAGATCAGCTTAGATATAATGCATTTGCAGTTGTCAGGAAATGCGCAATGGTCTTGTAAAAGACACAACATTCATAGCTCTGTTATCTAATAAAGTTTCTGCACCTACATTCAATCCATACATGTGGCAACATGCATTTTACAATGAGATACAAAATGTGTGTATTCATTCCATCATGCTGTGCGAATTCAGAAAAGCCCTTGTTACCAGTGATATGACAATTTCAGCTTGGAAATGAACCTCAAAGAGGTCAGCTGGTGGAGTTGAATGATAACCGTTTAATGCCCAGGAAATTTCAGAAAAGGGTGAAAGGTATTAAAAACAAAGGAATAGCACTATTTGGATGGGTCCATTTCATATTTCAGCCATTTTGGGCCATTATGGGCATTAAATGGTTAAAGGCACTGCAGAATGAAAATCCATATCTGACATCTAGGGAATTGGCATAGCTACTGAACGCCAATTAGTCGTCATTCAACATCTGAAAATGTTATGTAGCAAAACTGGATACCTGGATCCCACATCAATTGTCACGGAAGAACATAAGGGCTTGCAATACTGCATGTATAGCAAGCCCTCATGTTCTTCCATGACAAGTGATGGTATCTTGTTACTGAAAAATTCTTGTTACACAAAATGGCTTTCTTGACAGAATGATTATAGAGGATGAAAAATGGATCATGTATGATAATATTGTCTGTAAAAGATCATGATGTCAGCAGGAGAATGCAGCAGGTGTGGTAAATGGGCTGGGAAATAATGACACACACCCATATTCATTCACATATTCACACTGCCAACATCATTGCCACAAAGGACAAAAGTTTCTACAGGAATGGAATCTACAAACTTGTAGTTCATTAGAACATGGTCATATTTACTATGGTAATTACATTCTTGATTAAAAAATGCTTTGGCCAATCACGGGAATGATTATTTTTGCATGTCTTGTGCTTTCCCATTACTTTTGCATCAACCCTATATATAGCTTTTTGTTTCAAAGCTCTTGTTTAATCATTACATTACTGGATCAAATATAAACGATAAGGACCAGGTGAAGTTAACTTTCAACCTACTTAATTTTGAGATATACAGAGAACATATTGAAATTAAAAGAATAATATATCCCTTCTGATGACCAACTTACAAATATATATACTACCCAACTTACAAATTTTTAACACAAATAATTTGTTTTCAATAGTTATTTAAAGTTTGACCATTTTCCAAATTTAGTACCCTCTACTGGTACAAATTAAAACTTTTGGAAAATCCAAAAATTTTGGATCCTAATATTTCATTGGTATATATCCAAACTGTAATCTATTTCCATTTATTTCTAAAAGCAAAAGAAAGTTGAATGACTGAAAAGGTGAAATGGTTGGCAAAGCAGAAATAACAGTTTGTTTTCTGAAAATGTGCAAAAAATATGAAAGGCCCTTGTGACCTTATCAATAGCTCCTCCCCTGATGTACAACATATAGTATTTGTGCAAGAGTGGAAAAGTATTATAAATTTTATAATGTAGAACTAATCTTTCTCCCAAACTACCATTTCACAGCTGTAGAAATGCCAGCAAAAAAAAAAAGGACACTAACAGGGTTGGGTTGGGTTGTTTTACCTCTGAGCGGCACTTTTTTGCACACCATGGGGCTAAATGGCCAGGCCACAAGGACCCCGAAGGCTCAGAGAAGGTTGGGGGAGGGGACCCACTGGAACAGCTGTTGGGAGACAGATGGTAGCCTCCCATCAAGGCCATCCAGCGTGTTCTTTAACGTGCACAGGGTATGGCTCTCCCGCACACGGGGCCACGGCTTAACGTCCCATCCGACGGACGGCAGCCTTTTCAAGCCCATCGGTGTCCCCTACTGACCGTGGGCAGGGCGGGAAAATTTTGCGGAGATAAATCTCAACGCTGACCCAGCTGGGACTCGAACCTGGGAACTACAGATTACGAGCCTGGCGCGCTACCGACTGAGCAACCCCCGCCTCGGACACTAACAGAACATTCACAATACATGATATACTTATGCTGAAGAAAGGGCTGTGTGAGTAGAATAAAAGCTGGTGTACACTAACAGTAATAGCATTCAGTTCGTGAGATATGAATTTAAGTGAAAAATAATGGAAAATGGCAAATTTAATAGAATTTGAAAGACATGATTGGTGCCAGGCAGGCCCAGATCTAGAAAAAAATTGAGTCCCCCCCACCAAGAAACAACTGAGCTGGAAAAATGTAAAGGGGGAGAGGCAAAAGACGATTTTACAGTATAACATTTCCCCCTCTTTTTACAGGTCTTTAAAAAATCTCTAGAAAAGTGCATGAAATATAATAATTTTTGTCTCTATTACCCTTACTAGCATTCTAAAAGGGGGAGAGCATGGCCCTCCTTATGTGGCTCTGGTGCTAGGTGGGCCCTATATCAGAGACAGGATGGTGTCCCTGGTTGTTCCCAGCAGCTATTGTAAAGGTATATGGGAATGAAATAATGAAGGAAAAACTAGTAAACAAAAGAATTGTGATGAGAAACACAGGATGAGTTATGAGAGAGGAATGAGTTAAAAACTTTCTTTAGATGATTATAAATTTGATGTTTGTAATGACACCCACTCGTAATCTCAAAACACCAACAGGCTGCCTCCCTCCCCAACTTAGATACAGCCCTGCATGTGTTGCTAATTGCCTATTTTATTCCATTATTAATAATAATACTTTTGTGTTAATAATAAAATGTTAATGTTACTTGGAATGAAATATGTTAGAAATATTAGTAGTAGAAATTGAAAGTTCATGGGTAACATCGTTAAAAATACAAAGAGCCATTTATTTAAGATAGAAAATACATAAAAAAATAACCAAAAGCTGCACAATGATTATTTTTAATTACTAGACTGATAAAAAGGTTGAATTATAATAAAAAAAAATTGAAATTATTCTGAACTTGAAGTCATCAATGCTACTTTGAGCTTAACAAAACCTGAGCCCAAACTCATCTATAGTATCTATTCAACACAAAAATAATTTCTCATTTATCTCTTAAAATGAAAAAGTTGTTTTCCCATCCCACTGGAGTTAAGGGTGCAAATACTTGCTACCAATGTAAATCCTTCAACCATCACACTATACAATCAAAATTTCGGATTTCTAGTATATAGTTTGTAATATTCATTCATAAATTAATCATTTTCAACTTTTCCACCATTGGTGGATACTATTAAAGCTATTGGGAGATTCAAAAAGTATGAATCTAATACTTCATCAATACTTATTCAACCTAAAACAGATTTTTATCTTTTAAAATAAAGAGTTGAATGTCTACATACATTCGACTTTTTTCAACAGAAACACAACAAAGCAAAAATAACTTGCAATTTTGGAAATGAGCAAAAAACACTTACTTTAATCACAGAATCCATTGTTGGTAATCTGTGAAAAAGAATAAAACAAATGCAAATCAGTTGTGTTAGAAAAATAATCTGCAGAGGTAATTATTATTTATGATTAACTCATTTTACTCCAACATAGTGCTTGAAATTATGGGATAATGCATATGCTATACGAGTGTCAAAAATAAAAAAATAAATAAATACCCCCTCAAGCAGCTGCTTGCCACAGAGGTCTGACAGGAGCCTGTCAGTTTATATGCCACAGTAGGAGATCTGAGAGGATGGCAGGACCTCATCAGAAAAACGACACACACATCCATGCCTAATCCGGGGCTCGAATCCAGGTCCCTTAGATCAGTAGCCAAGCGTGCTAACCACTCGGCCACGGGACGGCTAGTGACATTTAAAGATTTCTAACTTCTAAAACAACATTTTAAGTGAAAAAATGTGACTAAATATATGACAATCAAATCTTGTTTTGCAACAATATGAATTTTGCTTAGAAATTTGCAGAAGTTGGAAATTAAACAATGGTGTCACCCTAAGTATTTTTTTGTAAAAACTGCCAAAAACTGACATATTAATAAAATTTAAAAGATATACACTTAATTTCGAACAGTTGAGTACAACAGAAATCATTCATGTTTTAATCAACTTTACAGAAAATTTTTTATAACTGATAATACCTTTCCTTAATATTTTTACTGTCATAACTCTAAATATCAAATAAATATTGCTAAAAAATACATTGTTTTGGGTGATTTAATTAAATATGAGTGTCCTTTTTATGCACAGAATGGTTAAATGGTCAAGTTTACAAATATCCCAAAGGGCTCAGCTGGGGAGGGAATGGAGATCCAATGGACAGGTGTTGGAAGACAAAGGGAAGCCTCCTGTCAAAATCATCCAATATCTTCCTTAATATGCACAGGGTATAGTCCTCCCACATTTGGGGACACAGCTTAACATCTCATCTAATGGATGGCAGCCTTTCTAAGCCAACTTATTTTTCCTCAATGAAGGTAGAGCAAATGTTAGTGGAGAAAATCATTGTGGAGACAAACTTAGGCACATCAAGTTATGGAACTGACACTACCAACAGAGACAACACAACCCCTGTAAATATCACAATTTAGAGAGAGGTTCAATTGAGATCTTTAATACATGTTCAGTCACTTTTCGAATAAAACTTGTTTAGAAGGAGCTTTGAATGTGGTTTTACACATAATAAATACATTATCCCAAAATCATTTTGAACAGTATGTGTTTAAACATAAAAAAATACTGATTCAAAACATATATATATAGTAAAACCAAACTGGCTTTTCTGCCTACTTCTTCAAAGCATTATTATTTATTCATCAACTGAAACACACAAGCATATACATTTTCAGAAAATAACCCAGCATAATTAATTTAATGTTTATATGATGAGTAAAAACAAATAATTATACTTATGCACCAATTTGTATATATAATTTGATTCTTATCACATAGCTACAATGTATCAAAATTTAAATCATCATATTTCAACTCAAATATTACACTTTTATTATTTTGCATGTTAATCACTCTTTAAACACAACATTTAAATAATATTATAAATTAAAAGATACCTTGCCTGAAACAAGTTATCTGGTGATTAGTTGGTTGTTTGGGTGCAATGTAACACCGGTAAAAGCTGCAAAACACACAGCCAAAGTAAATAAGGTAAAGGGTATACACAGTCCTATCAGAATAATATGCCACCCATGGAATCGCAGTGAACCCGCTCAGATGCATCACAGAGTGCACATGACAAGGTCGACCACACAGAGATATAAGTGGCCAGCCAGGACAGATGAGCCATAGTGCATAACGTGAGCACAATGGGCAGAGATATTGATTTGACGGACATTCAAAAAGGAATGATCATCGGCTACTGTGCCAAGACTTCGTGGGCTGTTCGTGAGGTAATGTAGTAAGGTGTACCAAGAATGGACCGCTGGCATCTCCAGACGTCATAACTGTGGAGCCCCAAAGGCCATTGACCCCAGAAGAGAGTGTCACTCTGTCGACTGGTAAAGGGCAATTGATGCGCAACAGTGCAGCAATTGACCAATCAAATGAATGCTGGGGCACCCAGGTACATGTTCCCGATAACAGTAGAGCGAACCCTGTTATGCATGGATCTCCGGAGTCGATGCTGCGTAAAGCACCCATGTTAACAAAAGTCCATCGGCAATGATGCCTGCAGTTCACATGGGACTACCATCATTGGACAATGGAAGAGTGGAAAAAAGTTGCCTTCTCCGATGAATCGAGGTTTCTACTCCACAGAAGTGACAGGGGATGGTGGATACAGCGTCAGACACACGAGAACCAACACCCGGACATGCTTGTCAGTCAAGTACAGACTGGCAGTGGCAGTGTGCATGTCTGGGGGATGTTTTCCTGGTATGACCTGGGATTGCTGGTACCACTGGATAGGTTCCTGAACACCAATGGCTACCTGTCCATCCTTGCTGACCACATGCATCCCTTCATGTTGGACATTTACCCTGATGGTGATGGTGTCTACCAACAGGGCAATGTGCCCTGCCATGTTGCTAAGGTGGTGCATGATTGGTTCCAGGAACACAACAGCAATGTCTCCATTCTCCCTTGGCTGTCGAAATCGCCTGACCTCAATCTCATAGAGCACTTGTGGGACCATTTAGATCAACAGGTTCAGCATACGGACCCACAACATCTCCAGAACCTCTGTGCTCTGCTAGAGTCTGAATGGGCATGTGTGCCTCTGGCAACCTTCCAGAGCCTCCTTGTATCCATGCTGTCTCACCGCCATCATCCGGGCCAAGGGTGGTTATTCCCATTATTAGGTAGGTGGTCATATTATTCTGATATGACTGTGTAAGTATAGCAAACAACACCACAGGTTTAGATGAATCAGAGGTGTAAATAATTAAGGTAGAAAAACAACAATAAAAGCAAATGAAACAAAATTATAATCAATTAAAATAATATTTCAATTTTAAAAATGAAAATTAAATGGAATAAAAATGTTTTAGATAAAATATGTTGAAGTGCAATAGATCATATGATAAATGGCAAAACTAAAATGGAATAGTCTGCATCAAAACATGATGATCTTAAAATATATATTTAATGATAAAATGGTGTTACAAAACTCATATAGGTTGATTGTTTGCCCATAGAAAAGACTATGCTAAAAACATTACCTATTATCAACATTATCATAAGGCTAAGCAACTATAATTTGATTCCTATGAAAACAAGACTTCAATCGTTTGACAACAGGCTCGATGTGACCAAGATGTTTGCTACTATGCATGGAGCTTTATGGTAAAACACTTTGTGAAGGTCTATAAAATTTTTTTAAAGTCTAAAAAATTTTTTTTAAAGAAGGTATAAATAATTAATGAAGTAACTCGACATATTTCGAATCAAATTCGTAATAAATAGGCACTTTAGCGTCGATTTTAATTTTAGAGGAAAAATTATCTTGAGCCGGGTGGGATACGAACCCACGACCTCCTGACAACATGTCAAGTGCTCTGGACCACTGAGGATTTATTACGAAAGGAAGAAGGTACTTCCCTACACAAATGATGGAGATAACCTAGAAGCTATATTAGGCTTGTCCTGGTTTCTCATACAACATACAAACACTTACACAAGGACATGCCCAGCTAGTCATAGCAATCAGGTACACTAATCACTAGATCAGGTAGGGCTTATTATAAGGTATAAATATACTCAAAGTGGAAAGCTAGAGAGGGACAAAGGTGATCTATACTAAAACTTTAGTTACTAATGAATAAAGCAGAAGGAAGATATAAAGTCACAGAAAGGTAGTCAGATGATGGAATTTCTGGCAAATCTTAGAACAGGGTGAAAACATATTTCACTGAAACAATGGTCGGCAGTAAGTTAAATGAATCTTTGTACAAGTACATGATACCCGAACAATGGCACTTAGATACTAGTGATGCCAGGAAGATTTCATGCAACTGTACAATGAAGCTTTTAATCACATTTGGTTGTGATTCAGTCTGTTATAGAACCGAACAGTCAATGCAATAGATTTCAAGCCATCTATATAGATAGGCAGAAAATCTGGATGTACAGTATGATGGCTGGCTAATAGGCACACCAGTTGACTGTAATGACCTTTCCTATCCTACAAAGAGAAAAAACACAGGGTAGGAGAGCCATGGAGGATGCGACTGAGCTCATGCTATCAAGAAAGATGTGAAGTTTTGCATGTAATTTGTCAATACACAAACAGAAAGTATGAAGATTTCGCATGCAACCTCAACACACAAATTGAAAGTGTGAAAGTCTGTGCTTACCACTTAGGAAGATTTTTCACAAGTGGGGTATCTCTGCAAGGATAAGCAACTTACAAGTTTATACTGTAGGGACAACTTCTGACAGCAAAGAGATAAAAGAGACTCATTAGACTCACAGGAAACGCTGAACTGACGAGATACAGAAGGCCACCATGCAAACATGGAGGTCTTGATGGTGGAGAAGGCTCCATATTAATCTATAATCCAAGGTAGAATATACCTGGGATTGATAGTCCAATTTCAACTGGACTAAGTGCCCAGTATAACCAGAGCAGAACATATCAATCTGCAAGATAGAGAATAAAACCATGAAAATATTCAATGCCTGCACATATTTGGACCTAAGATTATGTACAAGTTAAAGAAAAAAATTTCCAGCCAGAAACCGAATTTTCTTTACAAAGAAAATAATGGAATTCCCAAGCCAAAACTCAGGGTCCAGATACAGGTTAAAGGACTTGAAATAACTTGAATATATTCATAATCACCCATAATAAAATATTATTTAGTGTTGTCTGTAACTATTGTTCAATGATCCTCATGCTGGATGAACATCAAAAATATTAAAATCATTAACATAAGGAGCACTGGCTACAGTCAGAAATTGTGTGTTGGACTTGACAGTGAAAAGCATCACATCCAAAGCCTTGAGCACCCCTTTTATTGTAAGACCTTCAGCCAGTTATGCAGCCCAAATGTACAGCATGTCCTGCCCTTCAACTGTTTCAACTTGAATCATCTTTATTATTTTAAATGGCCACATTTATTGGCTTAATATATCTAACCTAGATCCACATCTCATCTATCTCCCCTTTGGAGTGTAGAAAAATGCTAGTTTACCTTCCAAAAATCTACTCCCCCTATGTTTACTCTACCTGTGCCCACTGACTGTCTAGGGCTATCATTTCTATAAAAGATGTTTCCTTCAGGAGTCAGACTAGCATTCATCTTTGCCAATGGTAATGTTTACCAATCATCAGATGGTCCTTCTTCCATATCTTTGTTCTTTTTCCAACAACCAACAATTACAGATCTGCTTACAATTTGAATGATTTCCCAGTAATCAGAGAAGCAAACCTCTTCCAAAAAATAAGAAAATGCCACAAAAAATAACCAAGAATCATGAAAAGTCTAAAAAATAACTAAAACACTACTACTTCTATAAATATTCACAATATAACCATATCACTGAAAACTATAACATATCATAAGCAGGGAGAATATATCTCTAGTCATATTGAGGAGTTTTCCAACTTCCTGCAGTAGATTAGGGTGAGGCAGAGATTGGCTGTAGACAAGGCATGATAGGAAAAGTGACTCTCAATGCTTCATTACATTAAGCGAATTCATTGGAGGATGAGCCATAAATATTTACCCATTGTTAAAAAATAAAATTAAATTTACCGTAATATTGCTCTAGTAACTCAATGAAAACTAAATTTTGGTAATAGTAATTAATAATAATTTCAGAGTGCATCTCCATAATACATTAAAACAACCTCACATAACGATGATTAAGTTAGTGCACCCATTTCCAGCATTTAATGGGATACTACAGTTAGTATTTTCAAACGTATATTTTGATGTAGTTCAATCCAGAAACAGACTTTACTCAACCAGAAATATTTATTCAATAGATCTTACCACAATAATGAAATCCTTCTGGTCCCTCTATAATTCTGCTACTCTGGGTTTCATTCAAGTAAGTTTTATTGCACGACTCATATTTAAAGTTACCAGATGCCAGTGTCCTAAAAGGAGGACAAAAAAGCTAGAAATGGAAGAAAAAGGAGGACAACAAAGCAAAAAATGGAGAACAAAGGAGGACATGCTTTCAATTTGTGAAATAAGTATTTTCTTACTAAGTTTTATATCAGGTAATGATTAACAGTAGGTTCAGAAAAAGACTTTCAGGAAAATTCATAATACTTATTAAATATACTTCAAAATATATGAAATGCCACCTTTTTTCATACTTGATAAAGAAACAAGAATTATTTTGCCTTTAAGTGGCATAATGGTTAATAACTATCTGAGTGCAAACTTTCTTTTTCTATGAGCCATATTGAGTTTTCCCAACTTCTTGAGGTAATGGTCAGCAGTAATTTTGGTCTTGGCAGGGCATGCTCTTGTATAAGAAGGGTTAAACAAACCAGTAGTCCTTAATTTCTTCACTGCCTGTTACATTGCAAAAAATCTGCTCTCAACTTTCATAGCTCCATCTATCCATGGGTGAATGCAAAATTTTTCGTTTTCTAAAGTGCATACTTTCTTTAATCTGGCATGTAAATTGCACATATTGGGATTACAGAAAACATAACTTTTACATCATTAACAGAGTTAATTCAGCATTCACGATTTACATTTGAAGTAAATTATTTTGTGATTAACAGTAAATGTATACTATAGTCATGGGTTCAATCAATTTGAAAAGGAAAGTACAAAAAAAGTGTTAATTTTAGTTTGAAATACGAGTTTATACAAAAAAGAAGGACATTTCACGATTTTCCAAAATTCTGGCAGGATATGAAATAAAAAAAGGGCATATGGTAACCTGACCCATATTTGAATAATGCACAATTAGTTCCTTTTGTTATCCAGTTTACAAAGAGGCACTTTTTAATTACAAATGAAATTTAAAGAGATCATGAATTAAACTTACCTAGAAAGATCAAAAACAATTATTGCAGCAGTCCTGTAAAAAAATAAAATAGTCAAATCTTAAATTCTTCATATAAAAATTGAAATATATATATATATGTCATCCTTTTATTTGAAATATCTGCAGAGTAAAACTTATCAAAACATTCATTTCAAAATACTGATGGGGCGGGGGTGGCTCAGTCGGTAGCGCGTCAGGCTCGTAATCTGTAGTTCCCAGGTTCGAGTCCCAGCTGAGTCAGCGTTGAGATTTATCTCCGCAAAATTCCCCGCCCTGCCTATGGTCAGTAGGGGACACCGATGGGCTTGGAAAGGCCGCCGTCCGTCGGATGGGACGTTAAGCCGTGGCCCCGTGTGCGGGAGAGCCATACCCTGTGCACGTTAAAGAACACGCTGGATGGCCTTGACGGGAGGCTACCATCTGTCTCCCAACAGCTGTTCCAGTGGGTCCCCTCCCCCAACCTTCTCTGAGCCTTCGGGGTCCATGTGACCTGGCCATTTAGCCCATGGTGTGCAAAAAAGTGCCGCTCAGAGGTAAAACAACCCAACCCAAAATACTGAACTTTTTAATCAGCACAACATTTTCTCAGAAAGGAAGAGATTGTTTAAACTTTTAAAACAAAATAACACAGATCCGATTTCAACTACTTTACATATTTTTTTTGCCCTGAAAATCAAACAAAAAAAAAGTTACAATATTCAAAACTAAGTAGATAGTAATAACAAAACTAGCAGGCTGTAGATGAATAGACCATGCACAATTCCCATGTCAATAAAAAGTCAAATTTGAAGCTTCATAACATTTAAAAAAATATTTTTTTTCTCAATGTAACAAAGCTAAATTAAAGATCTCAATCATATCTATTCAAATGTCAAATTTTCAACAATATTTGTTCAGCATTTAAAGAATTATGGAAGTCTGAATATTTAACAACAGCAATACTGGTCATAGAATTTACCTCGGGTAATTTGCTCTCTCAAATGCCAATTCTTGAAATTTTCCTTTGTATCTAAAGTGCAGTTTTGAACTGTTTTATTGGAGGAATACCTGATGTATGTTTACCAATCCTGGGGTTGCACTGAAGCAACACAGAGTGCACATGTTCCAGTTGTGCAGATTAGAAGTCAGCATTTGATGGCACGTTCATCAGACACCAGTTCAAAGTGCACAACATCCTCAAAATTCCACAACATTGCTTTCTTTCAGAATCATCCTCTATTTTGAACAGGAAGTGTACACTGGCCTGGGTGAAATCACCATCTTTTGGGTATTAAGATTGTTGAAAAAGATTCATTTTGCATTGCACGTAACAATTCATTTGATGAAAAGGTGGTTGCACAGATTAGCGAGGAGTTTCCTGTAGATTTCGATATGACAGTTTGCTTCTTTGGTAGTCAGTTTGTGGAACACTTTGGTAACTCCTTGCATATGCTGCAATATAGTTGCTTGTGAGCAACCAAGTTTGGATGAGAGCCTACAAATGCTTGTTGATGGATCAGCTTCAACAGTGAATACTAGAGAATGTTACAATCTACTGATATTGGCTGTACCAATCATGGCTTACACCTTTGAACTTTTTGAACCATGTTTGAGCTGCACCAATGGAAACTGCATCCAACCTTCTACTTTGCATATTAATCAGGCCACTTCAGTGCTTTTAATGCTTTTTCCAGTAATGATGTAAAATTGCATGAATTTCAATACTTAACTCACTCATTGTATAATATTTCTAACAATGGAAACTAAGACTCCCGATACTTGTAATAGTTATGGACTGATGCAGTGGATGTTATACTTTTTTTAATACTTACAGAAGTATGCAAATACATAATAGTCATAACATTATCATTTTTCATGGATGGTATGTTAATGGTAATGTTATGACTATTACTTTAAACTTTTATCGTTTTAAAGATTGCATTAAGTTTTGTCATACAATTGTAACAACTCTTACCATGACTATTCATGAGATAGTCAATGTGTAAATGTGATTGCTCCTAGGCTCACCCCCTTTAAACAGCATAAATCGTGTATTAAATATTGTTTTAACTATATTGCTGTGAACTTATAATTAATTGTATGCAAATACAACACAGTAAAATGCCACCGCACACATTTTGCATGCTGAAAATTAAAAAAAATTATGAATCACCCTAGTATTAAGTATGATATTTAGTCCTCTAGATGTATATCCTACAAAATATTTTCATCTAAGAAATTTGCCATTTTACACTAATCTTCTTACTTAAATTCATTTCTGACAAGTTCTTTTTTCTTTCTAAAATGCATTTTTTTTTTTATCACAAATACAATTTGTGAAAATTTTGTCAATCTGTACAAAATGGAAGCCTGCTTAAAACATAATTTTTCCTAATCCCCTAAATTATTTAAATGTGTGATAATTCAGAAGAAATAAGTATAACCAGACTACTTGTTAATAGTTTTATTTATCAGTTAATGTCATACTGCACAATTTAAATAAGACAAATACTGCACAATTTAAATAAGACAATGAAGGCTTGAACTGGGTTGTTTTAACCCTAAGCAAGCACACAATGGAATTTGATTCGCAAAGAGAAAATTCAGAGGCACTAAGATATAAAGCCAATTAGCTAGCAGAGAGAAAATTAAGCTTCTTAAAACAGGAATTAAAAAGAAGAAAAAAATTATTAAATATAACTATTACAGCTTTATTAATCCTTACAGTGTCGGGTCCTTTTCTCTCTCTAATGCAACTTATCTTCTGAGCCTCATTATGAAACAACTACTAACTCTTCCAAGGTCCAGCCTGAAAAAGTGGTTTACATCCAGAGACCAAGCTATTTTTTCACTATAATAATTTTTCCATTATATTTTTTCACTTAATAACATCAAATGGAAAAAAATAAGCACTATTTTTCAAGTCCGAATTATGTATGCTTATGTTACATAAGAAAATTTTGATTTCAATTTCTATTGCATAGAAAAATAGACTCATTTTTTAACCTAGAAAAAAAAATATTGTTTTCAACCAAGTGAGATATAACTCATGACAGTAATGCAGGAACTATTCATGCAGGAACTTCCAGTTCTAACTATTGCTTCATTTTTATGATTCATTTTGCCACGAAAATTTTATCATTTTAATGCATAAAAATACACTTACGCATATTTGTAGTACACTCTTGTCATATAGCCAAATCTTTCATGGCCAGCAATATCCCTAAAAAAATAAAATTTTTAAGAATATATTGCTATAAAAAAAAGAAACAGACATTATTACACATTAAATATACTAATAAAATACTTACTGTTAATGCAATATTATATTTATAACAACTTGTCCCTAATGGACATACCTAATGAATCTAACTCTAAGATAGAAAAGCTTCTCGATTATCTCTACCAATCACAGAGCAACTAGTAATATATAAAAAAGAAAACAATGCTGCATGACAAAATATATCAAGCTCTGATAGCATAGAAGCTTCTACTTGACCAGCAGACAGCGAAATACAAAATAGTCCAAAATCTAGCAACAGATAAACACTTAAAGCTCTCTACTTTCAAATATAATAATGCAGTCCCGTGGCCGAGTGGTTAGCGCGCTTGGCTACTGATCTACGGGACCTGGGTTCGAGCCCCGGGTAAGGCATGGATGTTCGTGTTGTTTTCTGCTGAGGTCCTGCCATCCTCTCAGATCTTCTACTGTGGCATATAAACTGACAGGCTCCTGTCAGACCTCTGTGGCAAGCAGCTGCTTGAGGGGGTATTTATTTTATTATTTTATTATTTATTTTTTTAACAAACAAAAAGGACAACAGTCCGATCTCACCACAAAGCAACGAAATCATCCTAAATAGCATCAACATGATGGCAGAAGGAAGAAATACAAGTACATGCACGATATGATAGCAATATAATACCTTACAACTGCATACAATCACTGTTCATGATGATGACCATGTAGAAGGTTGAAATCAGTAAGAATACTAAGGAATATTGTGAATAAAAACCTAGTTAAAAGCTACAGTTAATTTTAATAACAATTTTTTAGCAATCTAAACTTTTTCTAAAATAGCAAAATTAAAAACTGTACATGCATTTATAATGAAACTGCATAGGTTATTTTTTTTCATCACATCTGGACCTTTTTTTTTATGAAACAATGAAATGAAACTACACTGAATCAAGGAACCTCCAACTGCATATCTTGAAATAACAATGCTCTGAAGAACTGGATTTTGCCAATATTCTGCAATAGTGTCTAAAGATATTTTATACTGAAAGGTAACTATGTATCTAACCAATACAATAAATTTTTACCACTAAACTGCCCAACAGTTTTAACATGTTGCGTGCCAAGCTGATTTCACTAAGATTTTCAATGGGGCAATTCAACTTTTTCTTCAATTGTCATCATTTCTACCTCTAAATATCATGTTATGTTAATTATATTATCACTTGTGATGTTAAACCTATAAAATATAAATTTTTGTATCATTCATATGTGAATGATGGAGTCCCTCATGAAAATTTTAATCTGTGTGGCCCCATCATTCAATGTGTTAATAGTACAAAATTGATAATTTGTCTGAATATGAATTAAAAGTAAAGTTTTGCCATTTCTCAACTTTAGGGCTCTCTAGCAGTGGAAATTAAAATTATTAAAAGATTTAGTAAATACAGATCATAATATATATACATCATCATCCTCATCTTCCTCAAGCAGCCATGAGCTATGGAGGTCCAACCAGACCGTGCAGTTTAGTTCTCCAAGCATATCTGTCCTGAGCTGCATCTGCTGCATCTGGCCACTGCACATCAATTCTAACAAGGTCCTGTTTGACATTGTCTGCCCACCGCATCCTAGGTCTTCCCCTCTTTCTGAGGCCTTTAGGCACACTGTTCATAACCCTGTTCGCCAATCTATAATTATTCATACGGGCAACATGGCCAATCCAGCGGAGTCTCTCTCTGCACAATATGATGCTTAAAGGAGGTTGCAAACTCCTTTGCCTAACCCTTATCATTAGTTACAAAGTTGAACCACCTAATGCCCAAGATACTGCATAAGCATCTGGAATCAAAAGCATCTAGTTTCCTGTTATCTTGTTTACAAAGTGTCCAAGTTTCACTACCAAAACTAACCCTAGAAAGAACCAAATTATTATACAATCTAATTTTAGTCTTTAGATGTATACGCCTATTTCTCCACACTCTCCATAGATTCTTAAAAGTCCCGGCAGCAATCCCTATTCATCTGTTAATCTCATGCCGCACATCACCATTATCTGTTACATAGCTCTCAAGAGAATTAAACTGTGACACCTGCTCAAGACTGCAACCATTCAGATTAACTGAATCACAGTCTGCCTGACCAATTTTAATCACTTTAGTTTTCTCTCTGTTTATAACCAAACCTACTCTACTACCATCAAAAAGAATTGAACATTTTAAAAAATTTATTACTAACTAGGTGACTCACACCATGCAATTTCTTCTTATGGGGATATGTCAATAAACTCGTATTTGTACCACCTCTTCCTCGCAGCCTTAAGGAAATGAAGGAATGCATTGTGGCTACCATTTCAATCATTGATGGTGATATGCTACAATAGGTCTGGGATGAATTAGACTACAGGATAGATGTGTGCCATGTGGGGTGCATATTGAGAATTTGTAAGTTATAGAAATAACTGTGACAGTTCCTTTACAAATTGGTTTTGACTACATGTTTATATATATGTAACCTAGTTAGTATGTAATAAATTTTTGAAATTATTAATGTTCAATTCATTTTGAATCATCCTGTTATATATTAGTACCTATTCACTTGAAAAAGAAATTTTTATTTATTTCTTTAAACAAAAAAGTTTAATGTCTACAGTGGACAGCGTAAAGAGTGTAAAGCAAAAACAATAACTCTTTTTTAAAATTGAGCTAATAAATTAGTTGCATATATCGCTTACAAAGTGTTGGTTGACAGTTCTATACATATGCTACAGTTACAATTTTAAGAGTAGCACATTAGGAATTTAATTATTCAAACATTCTACTGAGCAACAGAATTATATCAACAATTGATACAAGTCATCCTTTCTAGTTGTAATGCATGATATATAACTTCATATACAGCATTTTGTTTTTATGTGTTAAAAAGCGTTTTATCAAATTTTACCGATAATGTAGCATGCACAACAGTAGGTATATTTTTCAGTTATTCTATACTGTACATCAATAAATATTGTGATTAAATGAATAAACTATGAAGTTAAAAAAAATTATAATGAATATTCAAACATGCTGTTCCTACATGTATATATTGGTAACCAATGTAAGAACACAATCAACAGTACTATACATATTACCAATATGTATATATTGGTAA
This sequence comes from Ryuthela nishihirai, assembly GCA_038380435.1. Taxonomy (NCBI): domain Eukaryota; kingdom Metazoa; phylum Arthropoda; class Arachnida; order Araneae; family Heptathelidae; genus Ryuthela; species Ryuthela nishihirai. The sequence continues at coordinate 48,149,412 of JAWZYU010000030.1, forward strand.
CCAATGTAAAGAACACAATCAACAGTACTATGTACTAATCAGAATCATATTTCATAATGATTAGCATTTACATGAAAAGTTACATAGTCAGACTGCCTGCTTCTTTGTTTTTTAGCCTCCATACAGAACAAAAAAAATAGTAACTAGAAACTCTTAGATTGCGTATACATGTTTACTCATACAAACATTTATAGTATGGTAGACTGGGAGCAATAAATAGACCAATATTTTTTAATTGACGATTAAAATTTTATTCCTATCAGCTAGATGAGTCACTGTCTAAAATATCTTAGTTTACCAGGAGGTAACTAAGAATGAAATTCATTACACTGTAATTGAATTTTTCAACTATCAACATGAACTCTGACTCAGATAAAAGAATCACAGTACATTATACACTATACTATGAAATGTTTTTGGACACTTTCATGTTATGTGAATGGAAAGTCACATTCAAAGCCCCCTAACTTTGAAAATGTCATTGGAGATAAATTGAAGATTTCACTTAAATCTTTTCAATTCTCAATTTTCAGCACTATTTGTATGATATTCACAGTTATTAAGCCTGAAGCATATAAAAGCAGCACCACTGACCATAACAATTTCCTTCAAAAGCCCACTTTAGCATAAATTATATTTGCTACAACAAAACACTTACTAAAATAAATGCAAATTAGAAGCTGGAGTACTGATTCAATTAATTTTGAAAAATGCTTAGACTGAGTGTAACAACAGTATTTGCTGTTGTTACACTCAGTCTAAGCATTTTTCAAAATGAGTATAACAACAGCATTTGCTGTTGTTATACTCTTTCTAAATGTCCTTCTTAATAGTGGGATCTTCAATTTATCTCCCCTGATATACATTCATAAAATGCTTATTTTTAAAGTCAATGAACTCTAATGCAACTTTCCATTCACAAAGCATGGAACTATTCAGACACATTTTGAAAATATAGTGCATGTATACATTGAATATTCTTCCAGCTACAATCAATATCAGTTAAATGTTTCAAACGAATTTCAATTAAACAAATCATGCAATATAATCTCATATTTTAAAACAGGTAACTCACCATAATTGAAGTGTAACTAGTGTTTTCTCATCCCACTGTAATGACTTGATTGCAAAATCAACACCAATAGTTATTTTATAGTTTTGAGAAAAAATACCTGAAATATATAAAGTGGCATTTTAGAGATATATAACAAGAACAATTCAAATAATGCATAGGTTAGCAAGATAATTAAAGCCTTAGAGTAAAGAATATGCTGAGCCACCAAGACAAAATAGAGTGGTATGCCAGTTACATATTCACACAATATTTACTAGAATTAAACAGTCCCAAATCCCCCCCCCCCCCCCACACCAACAAATAAAATACACAACAAAACCCTATCATATATCAATAATAACTTCATATACTCTGTTAAAAATACCCTGAAACCTTTTCATTCTAAAGTCCCCATTAAAATGTCACTCACAATATTTCACTCTTAAATCCACTATAAACTCTTTCCGAGATTTCAGCGTGTGATGGTTCACCCATTCACTTTTACTTTTCCTTAATCAGTTTTACTTTATTTACATTATATTTATTATTTTGGGGCTTTATTTTCAGTTGGACATAATTTCTCTCACCCAAGACTGCTTAAGGAGTTACGCATGTGCAACTCCAATTTTTGATTGACAGCCATTCCCTCTTGCATTGTAGCAGGTGTGTGATCTTAAGATTATGCAAATGTTTTTCCCAGTGTGCAACACAAATATGCTAGTTACACACTGCATGTATTTTTAAGTGATGTTAGATCACAAAGTTAGTAAGATGTAGTAGTGAGTAGGAATGAAGCTATGAGAATGTTAGTAGTTGGAGCTAGGAGTAAGTTAGTTTTTGTTGTTGAGTAGAGATGGAGTTGGAGAGAGCTAGTAGTTGAGAGAATGTGAGCTTTCAGCTGCTCAGAATATTGTATTCATCAGTTTATTTGGTGAATCTTGTGTTTTTAAAAAAATAAACTTGAGCAGGATAATTGATTAGATTAAACTTTAATAATTTGACAATCTTTTTGAATTAAATTCTTTGTGACTAAGTAATGCAATAATATACTTAATTTTAACCCTTATTTTAACCTTATTTTAACCCTTATTTTAACTTTATTTGGCAAATTAATATTGCCTGGCCCTTGATGCCATACAGAAGTTTAGCTTAATTTGGATCAGTTAAAAGGTCCAAAGTGAAGAAATACTTTTGGAGTGTTACAGTCAGAAAAGAAAGTGGAGCATTACATGCAAGCTAAATAGCATGAAGTGACTTCATCATTTATTTTCAACTCAGCACAATTAAAAAGGAAATAGTTGACACCCGAGATCATAGATGGCATCAAATGGGGGTGCTGAAATTTCAGGAAGAGTTTAAAGTCATACATTGTGGAAAAAAAGACAGCGCTGGCATTAGTTCAATGGTAGAATACTCTGGCATGATTCTGGAGAAATGTGGATTAAAGACCCTTATGTCAGTGAAATTTTTTCTGCAAAACCTTTATTGATTTATAGATGTTAAAAAGTCAACAGGTAATGCTGCGATTGTCATTTACATGGAACAAAATACTACAATAAAAATAAAAATCAACATAGTGAAAAAAATATCTTAAGTAAAAAATAACTTAAATTACTATAGTTTGTTTCTAATTTTTAGTTTGTAAAAAAAAGGCTATTGTTTTCATTTTGTCATCTACCCATTTGCAGACAATTTTTTTTGTTTGGATTGTTTCATCTCTTAGTGGCATTCCTCTTGCATGCAGCAGATTAAATAGCAAGGGAGAAGGCTGTCAGCATGCTAAGCTCGTATCATGCAGTTCCCTATTTGATGTCCAACATATTTATTTTACTATCAATGTTCTAGGTCAATGTAATTAATTTCTTGTTAAATATTATAAATGTCCCATTTCAATGTCCATATTACATTCATCATATACCAATGTAAAACAATATTAATGTCACATCAGATGAAAGAAGGCTAAACATATTGTTGCAACAAATTATAAATGTAAATATTCTATATCCTACAGATAAGTTTTAAGCTTTGCGAATTACATGTAATTATAAAATTTATTTGTACTATGATTAAAGAATAATAAACAAAATAAAAATAAAAAAAAAACTTAGCATTGAGATTTATCTGTTAACCTTCACCCTTTTCTTGGTCAGAAAGGCTGCTTCCATCAGATGGAACGTTAAGCCATGACCCACGTGCAGGAGAACATACTTTGTGCATGTTAAAGAACTCACTGGATGGTGTTTTGCAAAAGGGTACTCTCTTGACTCCTACCAGCTCTCTAGTGGGTCCCCTTCCTCCAACCTTCTCTTAGCCCTTGGTATCCTTATAAAAAAGGCCATTTAGCCTGATGTAAAAAAAAAAAGTCACTCAGAAGTAACCCAGTCCATGTCATTGAACAGAAAGTGTAAAGTCATTGATATAACCTTTGTTGAAATAGCAAAAATGAGATGGCACTTGAAAAGAGAGTAAAGGAAAAGCTTCAGAAACATGTTCTGAGCAACTTGTTCGATTGTATAGATAGGGAAGTACAAGCAGAAGGCTGCATCCAGAAGAAATCCGGAAATGCATCATGACAACTTATCCAGTAGTACACAGTGAATGGGTGCATGAAGACATCAAGAACATGTGTAAATTACATTTAAGTAGTTATAATGATTTACCATTCATATGCCCTTAATCTTCAAATTTTTTTTGAATTTTCATTGTTACAGAGTATCAAAGTAAAAAAATGACAAAATTTTAAACTAATATTGCAGTCTAGTATGCCAGAAATTTGATATTTAGGTGGCAGAATGCAGTGATCAAGGAGTTTATATTGAGAGTCATGACCCTTAGTATAAACCTTTGAGTTCATTTTCTGGGCTGAAACATTTTTACTTTTTAAAATCAGAATTCCATATTTGCCACAGGTGAATGGACTTTTGTTTCTTATCCTGGATAAACACTGTTTTGGAACATTCAATTATTAATTTTGAATTAGCAAAGCAAATTGAATTATACACACAGTATTATGTGCTATACAATTATTCAAAGTTATGAATTTTAATAAACATTTCCCTATATGTATATTTGCACATTTTGCAACATGTTTCTGTTAATTTTTATTCCATTGGTAGAATTTATAAACAATAGATATAAAAAGACTAACCTTCTGTATATCTTCTGATAATAGCTGTCTTCCCTGAAATAATTTTTAAACATTGGTATTTATAAATATATAAACAAAAAACTTTTCATTAAAAATTCTTTTAACAAACAGAAAATTCATACTTCATGTAGTTGCAGTTTACAAAAACTGCCATAACAAATATTATAACCTAAATAAAATTTTATTTACAATTAATTTTACATTTGATTACATTAATGGAAAAACAAACATCTGATAAATGAAAAGTATTCCTACTTGTATACTTGAATGCCTGTTGTAGACATTATTTTATAACAATAATTGCAAATCTGAATCAATTCATGATAAATGAGTGAGCTTTCTTAACAAGTAATTATTTTTGTCCAGCTACTGTTAAGAAGATAATTCACCAAGTTTCAGTTTAATCAACATTTGATGTTTACTTACAATTACTAATATACTACTCATAATAAGGCCCAGATCTAGAAGAAAAATAAGGGGTGGGGGGTGGGATAAGGTTCAGTCAGAATGAGCTAAAATTAATTTTCTGGAAAAAATGATTCACTGATAAATGGGATTCAAACCCATGCTTCCCAGTTACATGCCAGAATGTAACTGGGAGGTATGGGTTCAAATCCCACTCATCAGCAAAACATTTTTTTCTGCAAAATTATTTCTTTAATTATATATCAACAGGTAATCTGTAAATTTATTATTGATTAATTCATGAACTTAGAAGACTATTCCAGTATAAATTTTAAATTTCCCTCTCCATTTTAATGGCCTTTAACAAGTTGTTGCTTATTACTACTGCAAACACATTGAGGCAGCAAATTTAAAATCTTATGCAGAGTTATTAAAAGTGATTAAAGAACAGAAATTACATGCATGTAACTCTTATATATGCAAAATTGTATAATTTTTTGTTTGTCATGTTTTTCAAGCCATGTTTATGACCTGAAGGGCACAGATAATTGGGAATTTGCTGTAAATATCTTTAGAGATTATGTTAATATTAATTAGAATAACCGATGCAACTGTTGTATTATATTATATTTCATATGTTATGCATATGTTTATTGATAGTATCTGTCTAAGGTGGGTCTGATATTATGATTATGCCTACTGTTATAGAATAATTTATTTTCTTCCAATATATTCAGTTTTCTGGGATTTATACATAATATGCAGCAGGAAAAGATTATATTTCAGTTAAACAGATAAGAAGGAAACATTTATTTTTTTTTTAAATAAAGGGAGAAGGTACTTCCTTATACAAAGGACAAACCTAGAAGGTATGTTAGGTTTGTCCTGGTTTCTTGTACAGCATACAAACACTTATACAAGGACATGCCCTGCTGGTCTTAGAAGTCAGGTACACTAACCACTAGACCAGGTAGGGTTTGCATTTATCAATTTTGTCAAGCTTTATATTTTATTTAGCTCTTAAAACGTTTGTGAAAATGCTTATAATATAGAGAAAAGCTACTTCTTGCATTATTATTTTTTACTTACCAACACCATAATCTCCAATTACAAGTATCTTAAATAGCATTTCATTTAAGTCATATTTTGCAGGTGGTCTTGCATCATCTGCTTCTTCAGTATAAGAAAGAGGAGATACAGTTGCCATTGTAATTCAGATTATTTGTTTTCCTATTAAAAATGTTACATAACAGTATTAGAAGAAAACACGCATATTATTAATTTATATTAGTGATAACTAACTACATACTTCAAGGGCTTAATTTAGAATAGTTGAAACTGAAAGCTAATATTCAATCAAACATTAGGTCAAGTTAAAGAAACTCATCCAGCTCTTTCCCAGACTAATTCTAACTTGGATTAATAAAGTACACTATGATCCATGTTTAAAAACTACTTTTCTACTTTTAAATAATTGCATAATGTATGTGGCATCAATTCAAATTTACTCCCTGATAACTGATGTGAGCTAGCTCATCATGCAATTCTGATTACTTTTCACTTGTAGCGACAATGCAATGTCAAGCATCACATTAAGAATAATATGCATGCAAATGGCTTGTATATCTTAAAAATACTAGAAAGTAATTTTTCTCAAATACATATATAATCATATTAATGTCGTCAACCAGTTTTAATATTCTTATCCTGATTTTATGTACAATTTTGCATTGTATTTGTGAATTCTCACTTTAAACGCTCTGGGAAACACTTCGCTATAATGCAAAATTAACATATATTCACTGAAAGAAATCAGTACAATGAAAATTCTATAATGCATGGGCAAAAATATTTTTAATTCCTAAAAGTCAAGCATATGAATTTTAGGTGAGTGATTCGGCACCAGAATTTTTTCATTTGTCTAAACACTTGCTGCTCAAAACAATGTTAAATTTAAATAAGTGCTGTTCAATACAGGTTTCAGAAAAACAACCAAATGATATGATTGTGTAATGCAAGTATAATTTCCTTTATGAAATAAAATTAAATACTTGTGGATAAATGTGAAAAAAAAATGAAGCCTGATGTTTAACAAAAAGTGATTTCTATACCTGAAAACATAAAGGGTTAATTCTTAAATAATTTCCATTGGTCATCACTTTTTGGTGAATGAATGTAATTTATTTGAGGTATTGTACTAACTTCTATTATACGTAATTTTATAGAAAAAGCTTGAAAGAATGTTTTGATGATTTTATTATCTTTTAACCCTCTAATGCCCAAGAAATCTAAAAAAAGTACAGTATTTAAAATAATGAAACATTGCCACATGAGAGAAATAACCATTCACATGATGGTTGGCACTTGCCTATCCTGTACCTCCTGTGCCATATAGATCACTCCAAGAGTAATCTACCACCACTGCCAGTCTTCCCACCTTTTCCAGTAGTGGAGATTTTCTGGTAGGCAGGTCACAAAATTTTACCTCAAGGTCAGTTGGTCGCTAGTTGATTCTTAATTAAAAAAATAATGGACTGAGGACCATGGTCAAAAATGGTGAATTAGTTTGAATACAATATAAAAAAATGAAACTGAAACCTGAGGGCAGTGGGCCTTCATGCCAGAGTTTCAAAACACAAACAATATGCAAACACAAAGGAAGAGGCCATCACTTCAGTGATGCAAAATGGAAAGATATTGGGACAAAAGTGGAAAACTGAACTTTTGCAAATCACAAAAATTACATATCAAAATGAAGCTAAATTGCCCAGTGTATCTATAACTGCTCTTTTGCATTTGCTTCTAAATAATATAAACCTTTTGTTTATCCCTAAAGTTAAAGTATTGAAAAATGCAGTTTTCCAACTAAAAATTGTACATTTCAAAATCAATTTTAATATATTTCCAACTATGAAAAAATTGTTGAAAAAGGTTTAAAAATATTTTTCTGCTCTCATAAAATAAAATTGCATAAAGGTATTTTATTTTCATCATGTTTTTGTGTTTTAGTGAAAAACAGTAAAAATTCCACATCAGGCTAATCGGAGATTGTAACCTTTGCAATCTGAAAAAAATTAGTTGCTTATAGGTGCTCTCCTCAGAAAAAGAAAAAGGATTTATGTTGTAATACAGAGAATGCCTAAAGTTCCTTGTCACTTCAATGACAAAGCAAGATTGAAATTTCTTAACCTATTACTATTTTTTGTGAGAAAATGTGGCAGAACAATTATGTAAATAAATGAAATCTTTAAGAATCTCACAGTGGCACTCAAAGTGTGGTATGCAGACCCACAGGGGTCCTTGAGGTGCTTCCAGGGTGTCTGCGAGACAACTTGGTTCGACTTGTGGAATACAAAGAAATCAGTATCTTGTGTATCCATGATGAGTGGCAATAAACACTGCTACACAATCCAGCATTGAGAGTATGAGACATCAGATGTGTGTTTGGGGAATGTCAGTCCATGCAGTTTCAATACTTAGCCAAGTTCATCTGTTGTTCATCATGCTAGTCACCATGAGATCATGGACCAGACATGTTCAATTGGGGACAGATTCGGTGAACGTGCAGGTCAAGGTAGAAGTGTCACAAGGTGGCTCTCCAGAAATTGTTGGACGATGCATGCCACATGTGGTCGGACATTGTCCTGTTGGTAAATGGCACCAGAGAGAAGATTAGGTACAACCATAGACTCCAACACCTCAGTGATGCAACATTGGCTGTTCAAAGTACCAATAATGTGTACAAGGCACGTGCATGAGTGGAGTCCAGTGGCACCCCATACCATACCAGGGGCCGGACCTGTATGGCGCTGCATCATGCATATCTCACTGAGCCTGTCACTGCAGCACCACCAGATATGGATTCGTCCATCATAGTGCTACATACTGGTGGGATGCATCTGAAAAGACAATACGATGCCATTTGCACATCCATGCACGACATTCTTGGCACCATTGTAGTTGCATACACCTGTGCTGTAGAGTTAATGGTAGCCGAAGCAATGATCACCTAGCAGAGATGTCCTGATGCTGCAGACGACGTCGAACTGTATGTGCAACACACCCTAACTGTTGAGCTAAGGTGTTTGATGTGGCTGTACGATCATTCAAAGCCATGCACATGGGATGCCTGTCCTTTCATTCATTTGTGTGACAGGACCATTGAGATCCCTCATGTTGGCGAGTTTATTCCTCCTCTACCCACTGATGCCATATTCTCATCACTGTGGCAGCATTCTATCCAACATGAGCACCGATATCTCGGTACAATAATCCGCCTTCCTGTCAATTCTCCTCCGATCAAAGTCGGAAACTTGGTCATATGGATGCCATGTTCTTCGACTGAGCATACTTGATCTTTTAGTATGCAAGAACTGCGAGCAAATACAATTCCAGTGCTTCACACAGGTTCTTTGTAATCTCCTTTTATACCACTTCCAGAGGTATTACTGTCATACATGATGTGTGTATGTGCTGTGCTTTGAATCATTTACATGTTCTCCCATGGGCTACCCATCTTGCATATTTCAGGACAATGATATGAGTTTTGTGGTGTTGCACTTTTAATGGCCAGCAGTGTATTTAGGCTAGAAATTTTTAATTTTGGTGGTGCAATGTGAAGGTCACGAAGTTTCCAATGATAAGCAATGGGCTGGCCCCTTACCACATGGTGGGTGGTAAATGCAACTGGTTTATTTAAAGAGATATTTGGAAAATTCTTTTTTAGTTGGATTGGTACTAACAAAATATTATAATTTCCATTTTTTGAATACTTAGATAATTCTAATTTGTATCGTTAAAGATCACTAAATATGGAAATGGCAAAACTTTAAACGAATGCTGCAAGTGATCTGTTTACTGCAGAAATTTGAAATTTTGGTGGTAGAGCATCAAGAGATATTTCACTGACAGAAATAATCTGCCCCCTTTTCTCAAAGGGATGTGAGAAAAATAATTCTTTAAATTTAAGAAATAAAATACTACTATTTGCATTTCCCCCTTATCCATTAGCTCAAATTTTATCATCACAGCACTACCCTACTTTTTTCTTTATGTATTAAATTTCACATCATGATTATTACAGTAATAATGCATATTAACATTTACTACATGTATGTTATCTCAAAATACTTGCAAAATGCCACATTCCTTAGTATCTTTAAAAAAAAAAGGTTTTCTGCATTAAAAACACGGCATATCCAGCATGGGGAAAATGATCATAACCATTTTTAAATTGAATTTCATTCAAACCTACACATTAGAATGGCTTTAGTTTCAATTTCTAATTTGACATTTAGCCAGTCATTCAATCTGTTCAATAAAGATGATTAAAACAAATATATTATTATGATATAAACGTTGGTACATTATATTCTTCTTCATAATCCAATTCTTATAGTTCTGATGGCACATGATTGTGTCAAAATTATACATTCTATGGCAGTTTCATAGCCTTAAACATTCCAATCAGTATATCTGACTATATAGCACTATCAACATATAGAGAGCCCTGAGTGAATATATCTGTCTCAAAAAGCAATCCATGAATAAAAGATCAATGTTATGCAGACAGCAGATAAAACTGAATATATAAAAATTGATGTTAACATGGGTAGCAGATAAAATTGTTTGAGACAATGAGGGAAAAAAAAACAAATTTAAAATTTCAATGATAATTGATTTCATGAAATAAGCAAAAAATGAATTTAAATCTAAGGAAATTCAGTCATGGAGATATGAAGTTTACATAGTGAAATGTGATGGTTCACCCATTCACCTTTACTTAACCAGTTTTACTTGATGTGAGCTTTCAATAGCTGAGACTTTTGTATTCATCAGTTTATTTGGTAAATCTTGAATTTTTTGGAAATAAACTTTGTTATATGAAATATTTTGACTTTGCTATTTTTTCTCTTGAGCAATGATAATTGATTTTTTATGAACTTAAATAATTTGACCATCTTTTGATTTCTTACTCACTAAGTAACGTTAATACATTCATCGAACACTCATTTAACTTTATTTAGCAAGATTAATTGCCTAGCCCTGATGCTATCCAGAAGTTTAGTTTAAACATTAATTAATAGATTCTGAAAAAAATTCATCGCTGCCACGGCGGGAATCGAACCCGCATCTCTCTGTCATGAATCTGGAGAGATGCTGGTTCGATTCCCGCCGTGGCGGCGATGAATATTTTTCAGAATCTATTAATTAATGTTTGATGTCTTTCTTAACAGGGAATACTGTGCATTCACTTTGAAGTTTAGTTTAATTTGGATGAGTCAAAAGGTCCAAAGAAATTTAACATACTTTTGCATTACAATATAGAGGGGAGTTACTGAGTAGCAGAAAGAGGTGTCTTTGCATAATCATATTTAAAAGAGCAAAATTAACTGAAACAAATTTGCATTCAGGTAAATTTTCACCAGGAGGTAAAAACTGCATAACTACATTTGACAACACAAGAAATGTGAGACATCGAAGTATGACATAGAAAGATAATGTATGAGTAACCATGGATTATTGGTGCCTATTGGTCTTCGATTTCTTCCATTTGGATAGGTAACATGAAGTCACGTCATATGTGTGATTTGATGTGAATGTATGGATAATTTGCTTTGATAACCAAGCAGATAACTTGCCTATATGGTCACAGGTAAATGGATATGCATAATATATGAGTTTTTAATGATAAGCAGAAAAGGGGTAATTTATTCTCCCCCCCCCTTGTTTTAAAATTTGGTTAATATATGGTAAATAATAAGTTATATAATAGTAGGAGAGTTGCTGAAAGTGTTAGTCAACTGTTCTGTAATGTTATGGCCAGGTCAGTCAGAAGTGGGAGTTTTGTGGAGATAAATCTCTATGTTGATCCAGCTGGGGACTCAAACCTGAGAATTACAGATAAGCCTGGTGTACAACCTTTTGACTTTGATTGAAATCAACCAAAATTATTTAACAGATTAGACTATACATTTAGTACAATATAAACAACTCAAAAGTATTCACTTGTATAGGTTGTTTGTAGTTAACATTATGTGAAATAACAAAAAAGGTAATTCAACTTATCACAAATTACAATATAAAGATCTAAGCATTGGTTAATTGTGACAAAATGTTAATATTCCAGCAGTTTTGAAAATATAAAAAAATGCATTTTCATTTAAATACAAAGGAAAATGTAAACACATTTATTACCATACAGTACAAAAAGTGTACAAGCAAAATATATTTGAGTTTAAACTTTTTATTGTTTTTTTTCCCAGGTACATTAAAATTAGCTTCAAAAATCACAGCTACTCAAGTTAAAAATTTTCCCCCTCCCCCTCGTCTTTTTTCTTTGTTGTAAGTGCAAAACATCATATTATAAATTCACTTCCAACAGATATATAAATTTACCCCAAATAAAGCATCCACCTAGATTTTTATCTCTGGGCTGAAGTCTAAGATCTGGGGGTTAAACTTCTAATTTGGCAAATATGAATAAGAATTACCATTGTGGAGACTGAACAGACATTTTTCAGCCACCGCTTCCTACACTATAAGAATATCAACTTTGAATATTATTACTAATTACTCTTTCCAAAAAAAAAAGGAAATATTAATACGTGTATTAATATGTTTCAGGGTAGACTATTTTTTGTTCCAGTCTTAATACACGAAAAATTGCTTTCTCAGTACAATAGTATACTGCAAAATTTGCAAGAAACCGCCATCATTCGAAGTTTTACCTTAAAAAATACAAACAGTATAGTTCTAGGACAAAATGAAGATAAACAAGTGATATTTCTGCCCATCAGCTCCAGTACCTTGAAATAACTGCAGCTGACTTTACATACTTTTATCGGTAGTCTACTAATCCAATTATGTGTTTACTAATGAACAGTGACAGATCAAGCGCGGACTGCACAGAGAAACCACATATGTTAAAACAACGAGTTTTTCATTAGGTCATACAACAATACTCTTACTTACCTAGATAACGTATTTAAGTATTAGCATGTATTTAATCAACACGAATTACTAACACAAATTTGTACACATAACACACCTAAGGTTTTCCAAAAACCCGCGATATACACAAACCCACGCTACAATTGCGAGTTTTGTACGTGAGTCACCATATTGCGTCACGAGTTCACGGAAGTTATCGAATTATACGCGAAGTTCTTAGAGATCCTAGCGACATCTATATAACTCTAACCTTAACTACACGATGTATATAGAACTGGTCTTAAACAAACCAAGCAATTGCAATCTATTCCAAAACGTATTAAACGGATCGATACTATAAAAATATAAATGAATTTTCTTTAACAGCAAAATTTTGAAGGTATTGAAAAAGCTTGTCGAATATTTCAAAAGTATAAATATAAACAGTTAATCATATAAATATTATTGCATACAGCTAGTTATAAAATAAGAAGCCAAACGACAACGTCCTTTCTGCTAATTATTATGAATTTATCAATATTGGTAAGAGTATTACGAGTCAAAAGAAACTGCAATGTAAGCAATTACACACAGATATATATATATAAAATTCTGTGAAATAACGTGATGAAAATAGAAAAGCAAAGAACACTATAAATAGTTTGATAAAAAAAAAAGGTCTTATTAGTGAAATAAAATTGATGTAAATAAAGACAACAATAAAATTTGGGGCATTATGAGATATTATTAATGACAAAAAAATTTATTTTTTGATATGCTAAAAAAACATAGTTTCGGCAAAAGTAGGCCAATAGGGTTGACAGTGGACGATTTTAATAATTTTTTTCAAGTGTTATCGAAATTTCCTATTAGGATATTCAATAAACCATGGATATAATAGTGACGTGGCCGAGTGGTTAGCACGCTTGGCTATTGATCTAAGGGACCTGGGTTCGAGCCCCGGATTTAGGCATGGATGTGTATGTCGTTTTTCTGCTGAGGTCTTGCCATCCTCTCAGATCTCCTACTGTGGCATATAAACTGACAGGCTCCTGTCAGACCTCTGTGGCAAGCAGCTGCTTGAGGGGGTATTTATTTTTTTTTTTTTTATTACAATTTCCATTCTGAAATCTATTGTTATACTTCAAGAGGGATAATGCAAGGCTACCTTAATGCGAGGGGTGGGGGTTGCTCAGTCGCAGAACACCAGGCTAGTAATCTGCAGTTTGCAGGTTCGAGTCCCAACTGTCCGAGATCGAGATTTATATCCGCTAAAGCTCTATCTTGACCTATGAAAGAATAGAAAATCCCCCAACCTTCTCTGAGATCTCGGAGTCTTTGTGACCTGATCATTTAGCCCATTCTGTGCAAAAAAGTGTGGCTCAGGGGGAAAACAATCCAACCCAACCTTGATGCGATTAAAGCCGTGTCAGTTTGGAATTAAGTTATTGATCAGGTCTCTAGTAGTAGATTGCGCAGCCTCCTTTGTTCCAACGAACTGGTTTTAAAGCGATCCGCTGGAGGCTAAAATTCGCTGTGGAGTGGCAGAACAGCAGTGTACCCTTTGGGCAAAGAATATGTACGGAGAAGAATGAAAGCTTCCATAGGCGTAATGTAAGATACTTTTGACTGCAGCACTACACGAATGGAGATACATGTGCTGTACTGCAGGGAAGCTGCTATTCGTGATCTCAGGGGCTAAGGTACTTGCATATTTGTTTCCGTGAAAACTTTGATTTGGCGGCTGTTGTTGTTAGTGTCGTAACGTTTTTTTTAAAATATGCATTATAAGCGTTTGTGAATGTTTTTGCATGTCATGAAATATCCTTTCCCACACCCCCCTCAACACTTTTACGTATGTTCCTGAAAGGAAATATTAGTAAAATCTTGATTGATACAATTTTTAATTATATATATATAGTTTAAAAAAAAAAAAATAAAGTGATGAAAATTGGTCAGGCAGGCTGTGATTCAGTTAATCTGAATGGTTGCAGTCTTGATCAGGTGTCACAGTTTAATTATCTTGGGAGCTATGTAACAGATAATGGTGATGTGCGGCATGAGATTAACAGACGAATAGGGATTGCTGCCGGGACTTTTAAGAATCTATGGAGAGTGTGGAGAAATAGGCGTATACACCTAAAGACTAAAATTAGACTGTATAATAGTTTGGTTCTTTCTAGGGTTAGTTATGGTAGTGAAACTTGGACACTTTGTAAACAAGATAACAGGAAACTAGATGCTTTTGATTCTAAATGCTTACGCAGCATCTTGGGCATTAGGTGGTTCAACTTTGTAACTAGTGATGAGGGTTAGGCAAAGGAGTTTGCAACCTCCTTTAAGCAGCATATTGTGCAGAGAGAGACTTCGTTGGTTTGGCCATGTTGCCCGTATGAATAATTATAGATTGGCGAATAGGGTTATGAACAGTGTGCCTAGAGGCCTCAGAAGGAGGGGGAGACCTAGGATGCGGTGGGCAGACAATGTCAAACAGGATCTTGTTAGAATTGGTGTGCAGTGGCCAGATGCAGTAGATGTAGCTCAGGACAGACTTGCTTGGAGAACTAAATTGCACGGTCTGGTTGGACCTCCGTAGCCCATGGCTGCTTGAGGATGACGACGACGACGATGATGATGATATAGTTTTCAAATGCACTGCATTACTTACTAACCCTTCCAGCTCTGTCACTCCACTTTTTTTTGCTGTGTTCAACAAATTTATCTAATAAACGTTTTCTGACATGATGATTATTTAATATTTTGTTATATCATATAATCCTTCCCGAATTTATTTCATATTTATTTAGTAAATCTTCATTCCATATAACAAGTTGAACACTAAAATGTACGGAATTTTTTTTTCCTTTTTAGAATTTTAACATCATAGAGTTTTATAAATTGTTTACATATGCAATGAATGAAATTAAAATAAAAAAGCACAGAAATTTGAAGAAGTGAATTAAGAAAATTTATTTAATATTGGTGCCTTTAATATGATATATTCATTTCAACTGTGATCACAGCATGATAAATTGGCTACAATAGATTATGCCAATGGGTACAAGTTTAGTGGTTTTATCTGCAACATTTGCAAAATATCAAACCTGTCTTTTAAATTTTGTAATTATAAAGAAATGATAAGATAGTAAAATCATGCACTTTTCATGTGAAATGCAAATATGCTGAAAATATAATTCATATTCCTTTTGCTGCTTTGCGATTGTGGTGAGGAAGACTCCCTGGAATCATAGCATGCTGTCGCTTATTATGCCTCATGGCAAGCACTCTTCCGAGGCAGGACCAGAGTCCACAGTATGAACAGGACTGAAGTCCGCAGCAAGCATAGCTTTATGATAACGAAAGTTTACTTAATCGCTAATTATGAAAAAATGATAATCAATCTGTAAGCATCAGTCATTAATGCCAGATATACTTCTGGAATTAACTCTAAAATTAGAGAGGGAATAGCAACAAGTACTGCTTCATACATTATAAGTCATCACCTGCCATAACTACCAACATGGCGGCACGGTTTAAGGTAAACCACATGCATCTAGTAAGGAAGGTTGCATTTGGAAAACATTTACATTGTTACAAATCAAGCATTTACTAACATTTTTCTTTGGAGTAGCAAATATATCAAATAAAAGTGCTGAAGGAGAAAGAAAAACATTCAACGTACCTCAAATTCGAGATCATATCTGCTGTCGTTCAGAAGCAACCTGCTGGAAAGCCACAGATCACGCATGCGAAGAGGTAATTCAATCCTAGACTACCAACAACTAGTTTGCTGAATTGCCCATGTAAGAACATTTCACAGCAGAGCGTGTATCTGGAGCTAAGTTGCGTAGTAGCAAATCAGCTCCGGATACAAAAAGCCTTTGCCTCTGAACCATCTATTCTGTAATGAAGACTGTACAGCCACGCTGAAGCAATGAACTGGTTTGAAGCAAACAGCTTGAGGCTATAATTAGATCTGGAGTGGCAGAATAGCAGTTTTTGCAGATACAAACTGTTGATGAATAGTACGCTTTTTCGCTGGGGTTTCAGAATCCGTTTTTCAAAAACTCGCAAACTATTATTATATCAGTCATCAGGTTTTTAAGCTTAGACCTCGTGAATGCGAAAGAATATGCTGAATGCAGTGACGGAATAAGGTCTCTGAAGGTACCAGGCAGAAAAGGTTCACAAATGTCTGGGAGGTGGGGTAGGAGGGAAAAGTAAATATTAAAATTATGGTAGTTGGGAAATGTTCTTTTTTAGCAACATTTTGTGCAGAGAGAGAATGCATAGGTTTGACCATGTTGCCTATATGCATAGCTGCAGACTGGTGACAGTGTGCCTAAAGGCTTCAGGAAAAAAGGACTTAGGATACGATGGGAAATATTAGACATGGCCTTGCTGGAATTGGCCTACAGTGGTCAAATGCAGCAGCTGTAACTCAGGACAGACATGTCTCGAAGGGATTTCGGTCTGGTAGGACCTCCATAGCCCATGGCTGCACGATGATTTGATGTATATATGTATGAGTCAAATTTAAACCATCAGGCTTTTCTGTTCAAGTTCTTCTCCCATTACATCCCTCCTTTTCAATGGAGATAGAGTTTGGTTCAGTAGGTAGTGTGCTAGTCTATGAGTCTGATGTTCCCATTTTGAGTCGTAACTGAGCCTGCTTTAAGGATTTCTCTTTGATAACCTAAGTTCTGCCCTTTGTAAGAACAGGTACATCAAATGCTTGAAAAAAGCTTCTGTCAATCAGATGAGACCTTAAGACATGGCACTCTGTGCAAAAACGTCATAACCTGTGCACGTTAAAAAACTCACTGGATGGCCTTGGACAGAGTTGTTTATCTGTTTCCTAATAAACGGTCACTGAATTCCCCTTCGCCAATTTTATTTACTGGGTTGGTTTCATTTAACCTTTCAAAAACCAAATAATCAATTTCCGTCCAAAACTTTCCAAAAACTTTTGCAACTTATGAATGGAAAAAATATGCACAGCAAGTTAAATGAATTCCAGAAATGTATAAGTAGAAAATTTATTATGTTATATAAACTTGATGTACGTTAAAATGAACATTAAAAGAATTATAAATGGAAATATATGTTCTTTGTAATGTTTTTAACAAATTAAAAAAAACAACTTTTTACCTAAGTAAAAACACGTAAAATAAGTTATCATTTTAAAATAGTAGTAAAATTAACCTAAGTAAAAACACGAGATGTGTATGTAAATAGTGCATTATACTGATTGTGAAATATTTTACTAAATATAGTAGAAATAATCGAGTTTTGAGATCTATTCCAGTCAAAAACCTGGTCCGCAATCCCGGAAATAAGTTTCCTCAGAAGCCTACGCGGTATTTGCTACCGCATAGGCTTCTGATTATTGTATTATTGGTTTAATGACCAGAGAAAAGCTTCACCTGCTTCTGACCCTGTGCTTTTGACCAGCGCTAGCAATTTTGCCACCTGGAGTGACCACCTCTGCCCCTCTTTCTCCAAAATTCTGACCTTACACAATAATGAGTAATTTTGCTGAATTTAATGTCATATTTATTTGCAATTGTAAAAAATGTAATAAAAATAAGTCGTACTTACTGTTGTCAATCTTACAGCAGTTATGGTCGTTACTGTGCTTGCAAATTTGGCGCTCCTAAAAAATGCCGCCCAGTGCGCTCACACATTACGGTAGGACCACTCCCGCTTTTGAAAATATTCGATGGATCCTCTTTCCGAACTTGTATGCATAAAAGTGCAGCCCAGAGGAAAAACAATTTTTTAATATTAAATATATTTGATTGCAATGGAAAACCTCAAGCCCCCACCTCCTCCATTCTAAAAGTTCTAATTCAACACATGATGTGTGTTTTTGCGCATTTTGGATTATTTATTTAGGTATAATTTCCTTCTGTAATTTAGAATGTTAGTTAAATTTTTGAAATGAAATTTCATGTTTTGACGATGTCAGTATAAATTAATACTTTTATATTTCTTTTTTAAACCTAAACTTCACAGAAAATTCATTAAATTTCAGAAATTTTGTATAGTGCATAAGGCATAAAAATTATAATGTGCATGGCCAAATTCTATTATTCAACTCTCCTCCCCTCTTATGTAATATTTCTTTTTAGTGCTTTCAAATAAGGTATCGTTTTGAACCTCCCATTCCCTCTGAATATGATGTCATTCCTGACTGCTCTACACAGATCTATATATAGATCTCATATCTCTCCACAGATATCAATTTGCAGTTTTCCTTTCCTCAGATATCACGCTTACATTTTGAGCCCTTGCTCTAAAAGAAATTTAATTTTTAAACCTGCATCAATGCAATAAAGTTCTAGACTAGTTAGTTGAATTACATTTCTGTAAACGTACAAAATAAATTCAAATGATTAGGATTGGTATATTAGGATTAATAAAATGATGAGGTTTGTATTGTTGCACGGATATTGATCATATACCAATCCGCTACTGAGAAATATTTTCTTGTTTCAAAATTAAAATGCAAATGTTAGTTGCTTCATCTAACTAAAAATATTGTAAACTGATGAATTTGTAGAATGGGTGACAATTTTGTTAATTGCAGAACTTTATACGGTTATATTTGATTTATAAGTGATTGTATGTTTATTTTTCTTATATGTGTTTATTCTTCAGTCAAGCAATTAAAATTTCATTTGAATCCTTTCTGTCAAGCCTCGTATTAGCGGGTATTTTATACAGCGCTGTTTTCAGCCAGAACACAAGGAACTTTTTTTAGATAATAAAAAAAAATGCCAAAGATGTAATTATTGCTTATTACATCTTTTGGCATTTTTAAAGCATAATTTTATTGACATATATTAAAGCAAGAGATTTAAGTCAAATTAAATATAGACACTTAGAGAATTTCACGACCATTTGCAGGAAAGCGTCAAACAGATTTTGGAAGTTCGTGAAAAATATTCCCTCACCGGCCGCATTTTGAAATATTCTGTGAATTCCGAAACGTGATTGTTTTAGTAAAACTTCACTGATTTCATGTATATGGAACATCCTTGCAAGCTAAATAAAGCTACTATTAAAAATATTCTGTCAGTCTGTGTATAACTCAATTTGCAATCAAAAGGTTTATGAAACCAATTAATAGTACGAAAAAGTATCTAGCTGCTGGAGGAGGAAAAAAATATCTTTACTGCTAAATCTTTTGGGTCCAAATATGAGACAGATATTTGCACTTAAATCCTGAAAAAGGGACGTTGCTATATTCCGGTAAAATGAGGAAAAGTTTGCATAAATTTTACAACTAAAGAGCAATATTTTAATCGACGAAATTGTAAAAACTAATGTAAATCATAAATTGTTTTGAACTGAACGATAGTGGACAGCAGGGGCATGATGGTGTTAAATATATGCATCAGTAATTGTGAGATGTACTTGATGAGTAATACATCATAAACGTTCATAACGTAATATAAGTATAAGCAATTAGCAGGAATAAGTATAATATGAATTCAAAATAGAGTTCATGGTGAGAGTAAACAAACACACAAAAATTCTGTTTTATATATCAGATGTTATAATTAAGCCATATAACGTAGATTCCCGTGGATCTCTTCCAGTAATATTGGCTTAAGAGTATTTTTTTTACAGTTATTTTAGTGGTTTCACTATTAATAATTGTTAATATTATAGGTCAAAGCTAAAAAAATGCCGAAGGTAGGTCTTGTAATAATTGTTTCATTTTAATAAAGCTCAGTAGAGATCAATTCGTCGTTATCAATGCAATACTTTCATGACCAGGTTGCTTTCCATGGGGCGGGGGTGGCTCAGTCGGTAGCGCGCCAGGCTCGTAATCTGTAGTTCCCAGTCCCAGCTGGGTCAGCGTTGAGATTTATCTCCGCAAAATTCCCCGCCCTGCCCACGGTCAGTAGGGGACACCGATGGGCTTGGAAAGGCCGCGGTCCGTCGGATGGGACGTTAAGCCGTGGCCCCGTGTGCGGGAAGAGCCATACCCTGTGCACGTTAAAGAACACGCTGGATGGCCTTGACGGGTAGATGGGAGGCTACCATGTCTCCCAACAGCTGTTCCAGTGGGTCCCCTCCCCCAACCTTCTCTGAGCCTTCGGGGTCCATGTGACCTGGCCATTTAGCCCATGGTGTGCAAAAAAGTGCCGCTCAGAGGTAAAACAACCCAACCCAACCCTGCTTTCCATATACGTATTTGATCAGTTGTACTTGAACCGCAGGGCAGGCGTGAAGCAAATGCATTGGGTCCCATGCTTCGAAGGAACTGATGAACTACCCATATACTGTTTTGCAGCACAAACCTCGACTGGCTTTTTCGATGAAAGCTCCACGATTCCAGTAAACATTTTTATTTCTACAAAGCTGACATTAACACTAGAAAATACATTGAAGTACCACTGAATTAGGGATAGCAACCTAGTAACGTGTTGGACCCACTTTGGCCCTGATAATGGTCGCCACACGACGAGGCAAGGACTCCACATGCTTGCGTAAATGTTCCATAGGTATGGCGACCCATGCATCCTCCAGAGCTGTCCACAATTCTCTCAAGGTCGTCGTTGATGGGACACAGGCCCAAACACTCTACCGTATTCCAAAGATTTTTGGTGGGATTTAAATGTGGGCTTCTAGGTGGCCAATTCATTACTTCAAAGTCAGCAGAATGCTCCTGCAACCATGCAGTAGCCAATCTGGACTTGTGAGATGAACAGTTGTCTTGCTGGTAGACGCCCTCTCCATTGGCATGCATGATGGCCATAAAGGGGTGTAAATGGCCAGCCGCGAGTTCTATGTACTGGGATGCATTGAGAGTCATTGGTACATGGGTGGCTCAGTCAGTAGCGCGCCAGGCTCGTAATCTGTAGTTCCCAGGTTCGAGTCCCAGCTGGGTCAGCGTTGAGATTTATCTCTGCAAAATTCCCCGCCCTGCCCACGGTCAGTAGGGGACACCGATGGGCTTGGAAAGGCCGCCGTCCGTCGGATGGGACGTTAAGCCGTGGCCCCATGTGCACATTAAAGAACACGCTGGATGGCCTTGACGGGAGGCTACCATCTGTCTCCCAACAGCTGTTCCAGTGGGTCCCCTCCCCCAACCTTCTCTGAGCCTTCGGGGTCCATGTGACCTGGCCATTTAGCCCATGGTGTGCAAAAAAGTGCCGCTCAGAGGTAAAACAACCCAACCCATCGGTACATGTACCAAAGCTCCCACAGACGTCCAACTGAAGACACACAAGGCCATCACTGAGCCACCACCAGTTTGAACTGTTCCGACCTGACATGCAGGATCCATGGCAAGGTGTTGAGCCCGGTTTCATGCCATTAGAAGTGGGACTCTTATAGGTCAGTGGCTCCCGGAGCCGAGACAATGAAGTGAACATTACATGGCCCGTGCATGACTTTCCGGTTGGAACCTGCGTTCAGATGGGAGGTGATTTCAGATAACGTCTAGCCTCTATCGGTCCGTACGATGTGGGTTAGACGGCGAAGCCCACGATCATTCAAGGCTGGTTGTCCTTTACAGTTTGTCCGGATGCTTGTTTTTTTGCCAGAATTTTCATATTCCCAGAATACTCTTGAAACTGTCATACGAGAAAATTCAAGTTCGTTGACAATTTCGGATATCGAGTGTCCCATCCGTCGGGCACTTACGATCTGCCCTCTGTCAAATGCATCTAAATCCCGCACCATTCCCATTACGCTTCTCACGACGAATGCTTGTGGAAGCCAACACTGACAGCTATATATGACCAGAGTTTCAGCTACGCATGCACGCAAATGAGGGACTTGCAGTACTGAATTTGGATAACGTCTACAATCCTTAATTCAATGGCACTTCAGTGTGTATCACAAATAAATTTAAAAGGTATTTGAGGCGAGTTTTTTTGTGAGCTACTGTGTATATCATTTATCGATATTATCTTTCAAAATTTTCCGAAATCTCTTTTTTTAAATTTGTTTTTTGTACGTTTATGGCGGATACAATTTTTAACCTTTTATTCTTTATCACGTGGCAGGAAGCCCCCCCCCCTCCTCTGCGAAGGTAAACTATGACTTTGGAGGCTGGTCAAACACTCACGGAGGTGTCTATTTTTGTCGTATTCACCATTCTGTTATCTGAAGCTTATGGCAACAATTCCCAACAACCCAAACAGTTATCAGAACTATTCAAGAAAGTCTTAGAGTTACACGCCCTCATTATTTCTGTTAAATCACTGTACCGATGAAGTCCCCCCCCCCCCCCCCGAGTCGTGAGGGGGGGCTAGAGGGCCTTTGCGAAGTTGAGGGCTTCGCTGACTACTATTGGGGGGTACCTTGGTTGGAAGGAGCCCCGATGGAAAGGCCTGGGAAGGCCCGGACTAAGAGTTCCCACCATGGGAGCCGAGGCAACTTGGATTGTATATTCTTGTTTGTGGCTAACTGGGGCACAGATTAAATTTAGATTTTGACTGATGGATGAACTTTACTTCTATCGTACTGTTCGCCATAGGTAGTGGAATTTTGGCATTATCCCTATAGATGTAGTGCAGTCCATGTACTGCGGAGCAGCTAGGTTTTGTCATTCATTTTAATTACCTGTACCGATGAAGTATTTCTTTTGCATTTTCTCTCTCTGTTAACTGTCTTCTCACCTTTCATTTTCATTCTCTTTCTTTTCATCAATTTCTCGTTTCACGTGTTCTTCTCTCTCCCTCCCCCCAATCCCTCCTGACATTCTGATCTTGCCTACGACTAGCCGTGTCACGTGCTACAGTGGGGACTCAGGGGTGCCTGAGCTCACACTGCCTTGGTGAGCGGTGGGGGTTAGGGGTGAGAGCCCCGACCAGCATCGCTCCTCCCGATCCAGGTTCTTTCCTCCTCAGAGGCCACAGCATCCCGCTACCTGTTCCTCTCCTAGGACGACAAAGTCCAGTGCAGCTACTACACAGGACCTCGTTCGGCCATCCCTGGTGAACGCTTTTCTTTTCAGGTACTTTCCTAAGAAATTTACCTTCCCCAAGTTAATGAAAATAAATTAATTGTATATCAATATGTACTAAGTTTGGAATTCAAAATTGCATTCTCACGATTATATAGATTGGCATATATATTCGACCGAAATTTTTCCATTATACGTTTTGGCTCTTATATTTAGGCAATGCGCAAAACTCAAAAGGGCTCCCACTCCACCTCAATGATTATACAACCAGACGAAACTTGATTCTATCAGCCTCAAAAGTCATGCTCATAATAACAGGTCCTTTCTAGCTGAACTCTAAGGATTTACTTACGAGGAGGTACACATTGACAGTAGATGGGTCAAACATGGCGCCCTCTGTATAATGTCTTAGTTTGTGAAGTATTGTATGTATGTAGTATAATGTAGTATAATGTAGTACTATCCAGTATAGTGGAGCATTTTGGGGGCGTCATGGAATTTTATTTCCTGTTCCAATGAAGTAGGAGATCAACAGCATCATCTCTGTGTTCAGACTTCACTGCAGCCATACGAAGACAGGTATAGTGTCAATTGTACCAGAAGACTTCACAAGACTAGACTCTATGCCCATCGAACCACTGTAGCTTAAACCTTCTGACATGTTTGAAATGGTGTCACAATCGTGTATATTGCACTACAGAACAACGGAGCACTTCCTGCTCATGACGAGTAGAGATTTTCTCTACAATCAGACAGCAGAGGTATACTGATCTGGAGAGACATGGGAACCTTTTACCAGCCCAATACGATCATTGAGAGAAGTGCATCTGGTGATGGAGATCTATATTGGCAGTGATGGCCTTATGGACTTTCATGTTTGATGGAGGTTCTGAGTGCTCTTAGCTATCAGGATGACGTTCTTGATTTCTATGTAATGTTCTATGTTTAGTACCTGACAATTTCCTCCTAATGGACGATATTGCTCATCTACATTCCAACGAATGCAGTGAACTGCATTCTCCCCAAATCTCAACCTGATATAACATCTATGGAATGTTGTTCTGGGAGACGTATTGCT
Organism: Ryuthela nishihirai; assembly: GCA_038380435.1. Classification (NCBI taxonomy): domain Eukaryota; kingdom Metazoa; phylum Arthropoda; class Arachnida; order Araneae; family Heptathelidae; genus Ryuthela; species Ryuthela nishihirai. The sequence goes on from JAWZYU010000030.1 coordinate 48,173,959, forward strand.
GCCCTCCAGGACTGTTCTTATTGTTCAGTGGACTTTATTGATCTCCCATTCATTGTATTTTCTTATTGAGGGCATGAATCACGTTGTCAAGCATGCATTAGTGTTAGATGAGGCCACATACACCATCCATTGACTATGCATTTTATATTTAAAACCACCATTCTTTTTTCATTTTATTCACATTGATTCACATTTTCACAATCTATCACAAAGTTATATTTGCCTTCTGTGAAATTTAATTAAATTTATCCGCATACATTTTGATCTATGCGCATTTTATTGATCCGTGCTTTGCGTTTGACGAGCAGTGTATTTGATTTCCTTTATCAGCATAGAATAAACAAGGCCATTAAAAATTTCCCAATTTTTAAAATTGATAGCAAATATTTTACATGATTTAATTAATGAGAAATCCTGTTTAGAAATGTTTCCACTTTGATTTTCAATACCGATAGAGAGATCATAAGATAAATTTGAGAAAAAAAGACATTTAAATTTTAAAAAAACATAATACCTACTTGGAGAGATTTGCAGGAACTTACGCAGTCTACTGAAAATCTAAAATGGCATTACTAGTCAACCAAGATCACAAATGCATGATGGATGAAATCATAGTTCTCTGGTCTACCGCTAGTGGTAATTATAATTGTAAAATAATAACGAATAAAACCTCTCTTCTTCGGTACTCTGTAGCAAATATTAATCATGCAGTTTAATTTTTAGACACAATTATCCATACTTATCGTTCACGATACACCATAATTCATACTTCTCGCTCCTGCGGCATATATGTCACGACTACCATTAGTTGGCAAGTTACGATTAAACCATAAATATCTAGTTGACACTGAACTAACTGGCATATTTTTCACAGATTTGATAAGCAAGATAATTCATAAATATACTCTTCAGTTTTTAACAACATAAATAACAATGACAGCTATCTGTTTTCGTTATCAAGATATTCTTCGCGGTTATCTTAACACGAGATCACTCTTCCTGCTGCCAGATACTTTATCTGAAAAGAGTTCACTTTTATCGTTAACAATTGTTCAACAAATCTCGGTATTTCTAGCCGCGTCCTTCATTGACAGAAAGCAAACGTTTCGATATATTATCGCTGAATGAGTCAGCATTCAAAGCTAACGAGAACCATTTTTGGCATAGTTGGTCACATTTGCAAGCTGGATTTTTTTACCTGGATATTTTAAATATTATGGAGATAATTATCTGTTGCTATTTTTCTAATAAATAGATTTTGCTTTCACGATGATCATATGTTGCAAGATGAATGATAACAAATTAATTTATATATTTGCTGGGGCTGCCAGGTATCCGGTTTTTGTCGCGTTTGTCCTGCCGAAAATTTTCGATCCGACAAAATAAAGAAATGCTCGGTTTTCCGGATTAATGTAAAAAAAGAAAGGATTTATGAGCTTCTCTCACTGTAAAGCAGAATTCTATTCATTTCTAGTGCTAATATAATTCCATGATTTCAACATTGATTAATAAATTATTAGTTGCGAAAATCAGTATGGCTCATCATCCTCAAGCAGCCATGGACTATGGAGGTCCAACCAGACCGAGCAATTTAGTTCTCCAAGCATATCTATCCTGAGCTACATCTGCTGCATCCGGCCACTGCCCCCCAATTCTAACAAGGTCCTGTTTGACATTGTCTGCCCTCCGCATCCTAGGTGTCCCCCTCTTTCTAAGGCCTTTAGGCACACTGTTCATAACCCTATTCGCTAATCTATAATTATTCATGCGGGCAACATGGCCAATCCAGCGGAGTCTCTCTCTGCACAATATGATGCTTAAAGGAGGTTGCTGACTCCTTTGCCTAACCTCATCATTAGTTACAAAGTTAAACCATCTAATGCCCAAGATACTGCGTAAGCATCTAGAATCAAAAGCATCTAGTTTCCTGTTATCTTGTTTACACAGCGTCCAAGTTTCACTATCATAACTAACCCTAGAAAGAACCAAACTATTATACACTCTAATTTTAATCTTTAGGTGTATCATAGCTCCCAAGATAATTAAATTGATACACCTTCTGAAGAGTACAGCCATTCAGATTAACTGAACCACAGCCTGCCTGACCAATTTTCTTCACTTTAGTTTTCTCTCTGTTTATAACCAAACCTACTACACTACCAGTTTCATCAACAGCTCGAATGAAAGAGTTCATCTCATCAACATCATTTGCCAAAAGGGCTAAATCATCAGCATAATCTAAATCAGAAATTTTCGTATCTCCAGTCCATATAAGGCCAAAATCTTTCCCTTGAAGTGAATTTCGCATAACATAATCAATAACCAAGCTAAAGAGAAAAGGAGACAAAATGCACTCTTGTCGAACACCAGAAGTAATGATAAACCAATTGCTACAAGCCTTACCAACTCTCACACAAGACTCAGTGTTATTATAGAGAGCTTTCATTATGTTAATTAACTTGTCTGGTATACCATATGATCTCACATTCAACCACAAATTATGACGATCAACAGAGTCGAAAGCCTTTTTGAAATCAACAAAGCTAGCAGCCAAAGGTTTCTGAAACTCTAAACATTTCTCAAGAATCTGCCTAAGTGAAAATATCTGATCTACACATCCCCTACCACTTCTGAATCCACATTGCTCATCACGCAATTGCCTGTCAACCAGATTCTTAATTCTATTAAGCACAATCATGGAAAGAACTTTACCTGGAACAGAGAGTAGGCTGATACCCCTATAGTGATCACAAGAACTGCGATCACCTTTTTTGAAAATAGGGATAACAATAGCGCTGGTAAAATCCTTAGGAACCATGCCTTTATCATAAAAGATATTCAAAATTTCAATCATCTAAGTGGTAACCGAAACATTCCGAGCTCTAAACATTTCCGTAGTAATTTCATGTACCCCTGGGGATTTATGGAGTATAAGTTTAGAAATAGCCAAAATAACTTCAGATTGTGTTATAGGGCCAACATTAAAGCCACCAATGCATCCATCTATCATCGTTACAAACAATGGGAGTAGAACTAACCACATTGTTTAGAACATCACTGAAATGCTCAGCCCACCTAGCCATGACAGAATCCTCACCTTCTATAAACTTGCATTGTTTATCCTTCAATCCCTGTATGCCTGTCCATTTTTTACCACACAAAACATTAACTATCTGGTATAGCACTCTGCTGTTGTGTTGTCTAACTGCTTCCTTGGCTTTGTCAGCCAAGCCATCAAGCCAAAGATTCTTATCAGCAGCTAACTGATCTTTCACACGTTTATTAAGCTCTCTGTAATACTTTCTATTAGGACTAGTAGGGTATTGATTAAGGACATTCCTGCAGTTCTTTCTTTCTGAAATAAGCTCAAGTGCCTTATCTGCTCCTTTTTCTAAAAGAGTACTGTTAGTTTCCAAAAAAAGCCTGTTTAAAACGGTCCCATTCGTCCTCAACTTCAGTAGTAAGCAAACCATGACTGTCATAATGACTAAGTAACCTATCATGCTAAGTTTTAGGTACTACTGGATCTTTCAGAGCTTCAACATGGCTATAATAATATAATAATAATTTATTTTATGCAGGGGATTGCAGCAAAGCTAAGGTACAGGTAATGTCGGATATTAATTTAAACGTTCAAGTGGCTTGATGCCCAACAATGATGTCAACATAACTTACAAAATGTTCAGTTAGCAGCGCTGTCTGCACAACTTCCTGCAGATTATGATGTGAATGCATGGGAAACACTGTAAGCTGCAGTCTGCTTGAAGCAGTCTGAGTGTTTACACACAACGAACTGGTGTGAAGTATTATTTTATGAAAATAATAAAACATTGTATTACTAATTGTTGCCCGAGAGTTTGGCGAAGAATTTTATAAAATTTAACAGAAATAAATTAAATTCTACCCGAATTACAATGGAATTCGATAACAATCCGTGAACATTGCGATATAGAATTCAGTGACGTAAAATATTTGAAGAAAAGTTGCAACACTAACGAACCAAATTTTTCTCTAAAGTAGGAGTTCTCAACGTGGGGTACGTTGTAAAAGTTTTTGTAGTACGCCGTGAGAGCTCAAAAGTCGTTAGATCTAATAACAAAGTCGCTAAGTTGGCAACACTGCTGTGCAAAAATGTCATTTTTTGTGTTTATCGATATATGTAATTTATGAATACAAAATTTAATGTGCATATATATATATGTTTTATTTTATTCCCATTGTTATACTATAACTATAGTATTATCTATCTATACAAGGGGTACGCCAGTTACATACACATTTCCAGGGGGTCGTGAAGCATAAAAGGTTTGAGAACCACTGTCCTAGAGACATTTTTGTTTCAATATTGGCGTCACTATCAGCAGCAAAAAGGATAAATGCTGATTTGGAGCACCAATTTATTTGGAGAGATAGTTCGGGGAAAGCCATACCTCTGCTTCAGTGTTCTCATTTTAAATGATGTAACAAGCGATCAAAGCGTGAAAGAATGTATTTCATGCCTAACTGCTTCTGTTGGATTAAAAACTTTCTCAACATCTTATTAAGTGAGATAAAAATTTCAAGAATGAGTTGTGTTGTTTTACCTCTGAGCGGCACTTTTTTGCACACCATGGGCTAAATGGCCAGGTCACATGAACCCCGAAGGCTCAGAGAAAGTTGGGGGAGAGGACCCACTGGAACAGCTGTTGTGAGACAGATGGTAGCCTCCCGTCAAGGCCATCCAGCGTGTTCTTTAACGTTGGGTTGTTTTACCTCTTAGCGGCACTTTTTTGCACACCATGGGCTAAATGGCCAGGTCACATGGACCCCGAAGGCTCAGAGAAGGTTGGGGGAGGGGACCCACTGGAACAGCTGTTGGGAGACAGATGGTAGCCTCCCGTCAAGACCATCCAGCGTGTTCTTTAACGTTGGGTTGTTTTACCTCTTAGCGGCACTTTTTTGCACACCATGGGCTAAATGGCCAGGTCACATGGACCCCGAAGGCTCAGAGAAGGTTGGGGGAGGGGACCCACTGGAACAGCTGTTGGGAGACAGATGGTAGCCTCCCGTCAAGACCATCCAGCGTGTTCTTTAACGTTGGGTTGTTTTACCTCTGAGCGGCACTTTTTTGCACACCATGGGCTAAATGGCCAGGTCACAAGGACCCCGAAGGCTCAGAGAAGGTTGGGGCAGGGGACCCACTGGAACAGCTTTTGGGAGACAGATGGTAGCCTCCCGTCAAGGCCATCCAGCGTGTTCTTTAACGTGCACAGGGTATGGCTCTCCCGCACACGAGGCCACGGCTTAACATCCCATCCGACGGACGGCGGCCTTTCCAAACCCATCGTTGTCCCCTACTGACCGTGGGCAGGGCGGGGAATTTTGCGGAGATAAATCTCAACGCTGACCCAGCTGGGACTCGAACAGGTTCGGAAGGGTCATTGGTGTAATTAAATATGTGAAAATCTCTCTTTACTACATAAATAGTCTTGATTAAGAGTCGTTGGCCAGATGGTCTGAATCTTCAATCTCTTATCCGCACTAGCAACTGAAGATGTTATAAATTCAATAGACTAAAGATATTTTCTAAAACAATATTTAAAATTCCGACGTGGTATGATGTTATGTTGATAGGTAATAATGACCAGTCCAATTATTTTTTATGAATCTTAAAACATGGGAAGGTGATCAGAGGAATAGTTGTGAAATTAACAGCAGTATGCTTTATTCTTAATTTCAAATATAAAATCTCTACCATAAATAAAATATTTCACCTATAAATTTCATTTAACCTCGTATTGCGGATTATGCTGAATTTTTTATTTAATCGTGCCACCAATCATAATTTAATTCAAGCACTTCACAGATGCACTTGAAATCTAAACTTTATGTTTAATATTTTACAGGAAAAGTAAAGCCACGTGTAGCTTTATGTTCACATATCATATTTTATCAGCTGTCTGTGCTAACTTAACTCTTTTATAAGAAGTGTTATATGAATTGAGAATATCCGCATCGGCATCAGATTTTAGTTATCAGCAGGATTGTTAACCATAGTCCAGGCTCGTAATCTGCAGTTTCCAGGTTCGAGTCTCAACTATGCCTGCATTGAGATGCATCTCCACTAACACCCACAAACCTTGACCTCAGTAAGGAAGGGGATACCGATGGACTTGAAAAGCCGTCGTTCTTCGGATGCGACGTTAAGCCGTTACCACGTGTACAGGAGAGCCCATACTCTGTGCACGTTAAAGAAACGCGCTGGATAGCCTTGAGGGGAGGTTTTCATCTGTCATATAACAGCTGGATCCCCTTCTCCTATCTTCTCTGAGATTTTGGATTATTTGTGACCTGGCTATTTAGCCTATGTATCCAAAAAAAAAAGTGCTGCTCAGAGGTAAAACAACCCCAATACCATAACAAACTAAAGTTATAACTGATTCATTCACGTGATTGCATTGCAATTTACATTTTTATGGCCTCGCAGTTTTCACGTTTAGGCATCATATTTTACACCTTTTAAGATTACATTTTACACCTTTACAGCGCACTTGGCTACTGATCTAAGGGACCTGTGTTCGAGCCACGGGTTAAGGCTTGGATGTATGTGTCGTTTTTCTGCTGAGGTCCTGCCATCATCACAGACCTTCTACTATGGCATATAAACTGACAGCCTCCTGTCAGACCTCTGTGGCAAGCAGCTGCTTGAGGGGGTATTTTTTTATTATTATTGCTTCATATCTTACAACTTTTAATATCATAATTTATACTTTTATCTCATATTTTACACCTTTTAACCCTTTCAGGACCATAAGGTTTCTAAGAGTAAATATTAGTATGTAACTGTTTATTTTAGTTTGTTTAGACGTAAAATAAATAAAAATCATAAGAAAAATACATAACAATGTGTAGTTTTTTTGGAATTTTATGGGAAATATTTTTCCCAATGGACTATAAAGGTAACACAAATTATAGTTAAGCTTATTATGCAATGTCTTTTATTTATTGGTTTATTAGAACAAAATGTTAACTAAAATAATACAAAATTATGAAATAAAATTACTATACAAAATGATGTGCTAATTATGATATTCTGCGAAGCAATTTCTTTTGGCAGTGAGGCAAAGACGGACATTGCACATAGTACATATATTATGCGTCCTGACAGTTCTGTTTTTGTTTTCTAAACGTTCCCGTTTACCTAATTGCGTTCGGCATACGTTCTATTTTGACATTCTGTATAAAAAATGCAGATAAGGTTATAATTAAATACGACAATCACCAATTTTAAAATGGGAAAAATGTTTCCCTTAGTCGTGAAAGGGTTAACGCATCATATTTTTCATCTTGACCTCTTCATTTTTTACATCGTTATTATTATTTCACATTTTAAGACAAGGGGCGGTCACCTTTTTTCTGGAACGCGCCACTTGTTATAAATGTGCCGCGTGCAGTCCAGGCGCTGATTGAAAAGTTACGAATGGTTTGGATGAGCAAAAAGGAGTCTGTTGGTGTGCCACTGGAAACAGCTGGGGGTGTCATAAGCAGCGCACTTTACAACAGGTTGGCCAACCCTGTTTTACACCTTTCAACGCATCACATTTCAACACCTTAATGGAATCTCATTTTCCCACCTTTTATGAATTATCTTCTACATCTTTAGCGTAAAATGGGGCGGGGGTGGCTCAGTCGGTAGCGCGCCAGGCTCGTAATCTGTAGTTCCTAGGTTCGAGTCCCACTGGGTCAGCGTTGAGATTTATCTCCGCAAAATTCCCCGCCCTGCCCACGGTCAGTAGGGGACACCGATGGGCTTGGAAAGGCCGCCGTCCGTCGGATGGGACATTAAGCCGTGGCCCCGTGTGCGGGAGAGCCATACCCTGTGCACGTTAAAGAACACGCTGGATGGCCTTGACGGGAGGCTACCATCTGTCTCCCAACAGCTGTTCCAGTGGGTCCCCTCCCCCAACCTTCTCTGAGCCTTCGGGGTCCATGTGACCTGGCCATTTAGCCCATGGTGTGCAAAAAAGTGCCGCTCAGAGGTAAAACAACCCAACCCAACTCTTTAGCGTAAAACAATTGAGAGTTGGGGAACACAGCAAGACTTGCTTAAACCGAACGAGTGCTTCACGCATGGCTTCAGTTGATGCAATACGACGTGGCACTATTGATCCATGTCACATGTCTAATGAACAAAAGCAGCAAAAAATATCTACTGCTACGCAATAACCTTCAACCAAGGTTACGGAACGCATACACCGTCTTATCACGTTACGTAAAAAATGTAACTGTCATTTTTTTTAATGACAGCGCGACGAGTCGCCTCTCAAGTACAATCAAATCAATAAAAACAAGACGACATCGCTTATAAATTTTCAGTTACAAGTCTTGATCGTGGTAGCCGAGACGGAGCTGTCAGAGGTGTTGGAGCAAGTCAGATGCTGACTAATCTACGGTATTTGGAAGGACTTATCTACAGTATTTGAAAGGACTTATCTACGGTATTTGGAAGGACTTATCTACGGTATTTAGAAGAACTTATGTACGGTAGATGAAAGAATTTTTGAAATAATATCCAAATACCGATTCTATCGAATGGAACATCTGCCAAACTCTCGAGATCGGTACGGGCGGGGGTGGCTCAGTCGGTAGCGCGCCAGGCTCGTAATCTGCAGTTCCCCTGTTCGAGTCCCAGCTGGGTGAGCGTTGAGATTTATTTCCGCAAAATTCCCCGCCCTGCCCATGGTCAGTAGGGACACCGATGGGCTTGGAAAGGCCGCCGTCCTTCGAATGGGACGTTAAGCCGTGGCCCCGTGTACGGAAGAGCCGTACCTTGTGCACGTTAAAGAACACGCTGGATGGCCTTGACGGGAGGCTACCATCTGTCTCCCAACAGGTGTTCCAGTGGGTCCCCTCCCCCAACCTTCTCTGAGCCTTCGGGGTCCTTGTGACCTGGCCATTTAGCCCATGGTGTGCAAAAAAGTGCTGCTCAGAGGTAAAACAAACCAACCCAACCCAACTCAACAGTTCTAGTACTGTCATTTTCTCCGCTAATCCTCAGTTTGCTCTCGGTGAGGGGAAACAACACCAATGGCTTGAAAACTCTGCCGTCCTCAGAAGGGATGTTAAGCCGATGTATGGAATACAGGAGAGCAATGTTCAGGTTAAAAAAGAATATGCTGGATGGCTTTGACAGGAGGCTTGGGTTGAGTTGTTTTATCTCTGAGCGGCCCTTTATTTTTGCCCACAATGGGCTAAATGGCTAGGTCACCAGAACTCCAATGGCTCAGAGAAGGTTGGGGGAGGGAACCTACTGGACAGCAGTTGGGAGACATGGTAGCCTCCCGTTAAGGCCATCCGGTGTGTTCTTTAACGTACGCAGGGGCAGTAACTCTCATGCACATGGGACCACGGCTTAACGTCTCATCCGACGGACTGCAGCCTTTTCAAACTCATTGGTGTCGCCTACTAACCAAGGGCTAGACTGAGAGTTTTGCAGAGATAAATCTCAACTGTGTCCCAGCTGCTGGGGCGGGGGAGGCTCAGTCGGTAGCGCGCCAGGCTCGTAATCTGTAGTTCCCAGGTTCGAGTCCCAGCTGGGTCAGCGTGTAGATTTATCTCCACAAAATTCCCCGCCCTGCCCACGGTCAGTAGGGGACACCGATGGGCTTGGAAAGGCCGCCGTCCGTCGGATGGGACGTTAAGTCGTGGCCCCGTGTGAGGGAGAGCCATACCCTGTGCACGTTAAAGAACATTCTGGATGGCCTTGACGGGAGGCTACCATCTGTCTCCCAACAGCTGTTCCAGTGGGTCCTCTCCCCCAACCTTCTCTGAGCCTTCGGGGTCCATGTGACCTGGCCATTTAGCCCATGGTGTGCAAAAAAGTGCCGCTCAGAGGTAAAACAACCCAGCCTGTCCCAGCTGGGAGTTCTTGACAGGAGGTATCCATCTGTCTCTTATCCTACTATTATCGATGAGTGCCCTTCCCTTACTCTGCACCCTTCGGTCTTTGTGACTTGGCCATTTGGCTCATTGAGATGAAAAGAGTGCCGCTCCGAGGTGAAACTAACCACTGAACTCTGGTGGAGTAAAGATGAAAATGGGAAGGGGTTAAATTAACCTCTCTGATATTTTAATATGAAGTTTTGAGATTCAAAATGCAAATTACCACCTATTTACTAACTTTGAATAATTTTGTTTTACTCTTTAAAATTTCAGGAATTTGTGGAAAAGTTTGTTTTGGGTAAGGCACTAATCAAAAGACACAATTTTGGTTCAACATGTGTGAGACTAGCATGTGTTTTTCTCTCTACCTTATACATACTTTTCTCTCTCTCTTATACATACTTTTCTCTCTCTCTTATACATACTTTTCTCTCTCTCTTATACATACATTTCTCTCTCTCTTATACATACTTTTCTCTCTCTCTTATACATACTTTTCTCTCTCTCTTATACATACTTTTCTCTCTCTCTCTTATACATACTTTTCTCTCTCTCTTATACATACATTTCTCTCTCTCTTATACATACATTTCTCTCTCTCTTATACATACTTTTCTCTCTCTCTTATACATACTTTTCTCTCTCTCTTATACATACATTTCTCTCTCTCTTATACATACTTTTCTCTCTCTCTTATACATACTTTTCTCTCTCTCTTATACATACTTTTCTCTCTCTCTTATACATACTTTTCTCTCTCTCTTATACATACTTTTCTCTCTCTCTCTTATACATACTTTTCTCTCTCTCTCTTATACATACTTTTCTCTCTCCCTTATACATACTTTTCTCTTTCTTTTAACATAAAACTCTCTCATCATTATTCATTTATTTTATTCATAATTTTTTAACAGTTTTAAAACATAACGTATGAGTGAACCAAAATCCAGAAGGTTTATCGGGCTCACTAAAAGTAAATGATTGTATTGTAAAGATAAGTTCGGCCCAAGTCAAGTGGTGGACTCTGGCGAAATATTACACGTTCTATCGGTCATAAATTGAATTGTCAATTTTGCTTCCAATTGTGAAACAATAAGTCTACACAAAGTAAAACGGACATTTTATTGATTACTATTTTTTAACTATTTTTTACTATTTTTGATTATTATTTTGTTCAGTAACTAAAATCAACAAGCTCTATTCACCATTCGACTATTTTTTTCTGGTGTTTTTCGCTCTCATATTAATTAATGCAATGATGAATGATTTAAGCAATGATGTTTCATAAATTTCGGTTTGAGCGAATTATTTCTATATTTTTAGTTCCAAATAGCATTGAGATTTTATTTTTGTCTTCAAATAATTATAAGGATTTTATAACTTGTAATGGACAAAGAAATACGGAATACAAAAAATTAAAGAAATTTTTTGGAGACTTATATTCCTGTATGTAAATTTTAAGAGATTTCAAAATTTTTATTTAGCCGGGTTCAGGTTCAGTGATAATCGAATAGTTCTGGCTAAAATGTTTGAGTCTGCCCTGCCCATGGTCAGTAGGGGGCACCTATGGGCTTGGTAAAGGCCACCGTCCGTCGGATGGGATGTAAAGCCGTGGCCCCGTGTGCGAGAGAGCCATACCCTGTGCACATTAAAGAACACTCTGGATGGCCTTGACGGGAGGCTACCACCATCTGTCTCCCAACAACTGTTCCAGTGGGTCCCCTGCCCCAACCTTCTCTGAGCCTTCAGGGTCCATGTGACCAGGCCATTTAGCCCATTGTGTGCAAAAAAGTGCCGCTCAGAGGTAAAACAACTCAATCCAAAAAACGTTTGAGCCTGAAGTCGTCTTTAGTGGATACCAAAACAAGAATGGATAAAAATATAACAATGAAAAGTAAATTATCTGCCAGGCAGCTGATTACAACAGAGGTCTGACAGCAGCCTGTCAGTATAATACGCCATAAAGAAGATGCGAGACCTCGGCACAAAGATAACACAAGAAAGAAAACATTCATTAGCAGCCAAGCATACTAAGCACTCGGCTAGTGGGATGGCTTAATACTCCTAAATAATTCCAACTAACTTCATGTTCACAAAGTCAAGGTTATTACTCCATTTTTATCAATTATAAGTTAACTTCGAAGCTGTATTTTTATCAGAAATGTGACAGGTGCTGAGAATTTAGTTTCTTGGGGGAAGGGGACGGGAAATTAATTTCGTGGAGGGAAGGATTTGATAATTTGGTTTAGTGTGTGTGTTGGGGGGGGGCTGAAATTAAGACTTGAGTAAGGTTTTCCAGTTACTAAAATATTTCACCTTATAGGAAAGGTCAAAATGATATTCTATAGCAAGGGTTCTCAACGTGGGGTACGCGGTAAAATTTTCTGGGGTACGCCGTGAGAGCTCAAAAGTCGCTAAGTTTGCATTATTATACTATAACTAAAGTTTTATCTATCTATATAAGGTATACTCCAGTTGCATACACATTTCCAGGGGGTACGTGAAGCATAAAAGACTGAGAACCACTGTTCTATAAAAAAAGTTTTATAGTTGTTTTTCAAAGCTATTTTCAATGTCGGACATAAAATATGGGACTAAAATAAAATTATACAAAGACAAAACTGTTTTGGATTTCAAAGCATGTAGACAAGTTTGAGATTTATCAGAGACCCTCATTTTCAGGGGGAGGGGAAGGAGAGGCGAACCCTCCGGACGTCCTTGTTGTGGGTCATCGAACCCACATAGAAGCAAAATTTTCTGTTTTCGATAATATTGTTATTTTACACAAGATCCAGGGATTTACAGAGAAAATAATCTTTTTTAGACTAGTTCCATGAAATTGGAAAAAAAAAATATTTTAAGCGGTAAGTATGAACTATCAATAGAACAAATTTGAAATCTTCCAAAGAATTGAAATAAAGGTTTTTATCGCCCCCCCCCCCCATGCCATAGATGCGTGCCTGAAAATAAATGGCAGTCCGCCCGTTTTGGAAGTTATAAACCTTAAAAAACGGACGTTTCTTTTTTAGACACCGAACTAGGATCACCCACTGAACAGCCAATCATATAGTATAGTAGTAATAGTCTGAAGTTTTAGAGTGGGGCGGGGGTGGCTCAGTCGGTAGCGCGCCAGGCTCGTAATCTGTAGTTCCCAGGTTCGAGTCCCAGCTGGGTCAGCGTTGAGATTTATCTCCGCAAAATTCCGAGGTTCAGTGATAATCGAATAGTTCTGGCTAAAACGTTTGAGTCCGCCCTGCCCATGGTCAGTAGGGGGCACCTATGGGCTTGGAAAGGCCGCCGTCCGTCAGATGGGACGTTAAGTCGTGGCTCCGTGTGCGGGAGAGCCATACCCTGTGCACGTTAAAGAACACGCTGGATGGCCTTGACGGGAGGCTACCATCTGTCTCCCAACAGCTGTTCCAGTGGGTCCCCTCTCCTAACCTTCTCTGAGCCTTCGGGGTCCATGTGACCTGGCCATTTAGCCCATGGTGTGCAAAAAAGTGCCGCTCAGAGGTAAAACAACCCAACCCTGAAGTTTTAGAAAATATTTTTTTCACTTACTTTTAGCAGACTTAATCGTGTCTTATTGTGTGAGCCATCAGTGTAATAAAGCGCGAACTGCTGTTCAAATGTTCCATAATTCCAAAGCGAACAACGACTGCGATCTGCACGCCGAGAGCCTCTGAAGGGGGACAGCAATCTGGAGTGGGTGGGGCACGTGCCGAGTGCAAGAGTGCGAGAGATTACGGAATCGCTGGCAAGTGATAAAAAGAAACAAGCAGGTGGTTGCAGGATTGCCTGAAGGCCACAGTACAGGATAAAGGAGAGAAATCATTTCACTGGTCGAGCAAGGCGAGGGACATGCTCAAACGAGCAGAATAAATCGTCGTCATGCACTCAAGTGCGTCGAGTATTGTTTAATTCGACGAATATGTCATGCACCACTAGCTGGCTTTGAAATGAGGACAACTCTGTAGCAAGAAGGGTTGACAAGGGCTGTTGGTTCGGTTCGTCTCACCCCTCGACTAAACTTTATAATTGCAGGTCACCAGGATCCCAAAAGATGAGAACGATTTCGGAAGAAGCGAGTGTTTTTTTTTTTGAAGGTCATTTAAGTGTTATTTTTTCTAGACTCAATCTACGGCTCATTCTAATTGGTGTCAAGTGTTATTGTAACACCTGATGATGAAGGTCTTTCATGTCCATCAGTTCCCTCTCAGCTAAAACGATGATCGTTTAGCATATCGGAGTTTCCTCATTTGCCCATCTCTCTCTCTCTTTCTACCCACGGTCAGTAGGGGACACCGATGGGCTTGGAAAGGCCTCCTTCCCTCGGATGGGGGGGGGGGGGCTCAGTCGGTAGCGCGCCAGGCTCGTAATCTGTAGTTCCCAGGTTCGAGTCCCAGCTGGGTCAGCGTTGAGATTTATCTCCGCAAAATTCCCGCCCTGCCCACGGTCAGTAGGGGACACCGATGGGCTTGAAAAGGCCACCGTCCGTCGGATGGGACGTTAAGCCGTGGCCCCGTGTGCGGGAAAGCCATACCCTGTGCACTTTAAAGAACACGCTGGATGGTCTTGACGGGAGGCTACCATCTGTCTCCCAACAGCTGTTCCAGTGGGTCCCCTCCCCCAACCTTCTCTGAGCCTTCGGGGTCCTTGTGACCTGGCCATTTAGCCCATGGTGTGCAAAAAAGTGCCGCTCAGAGGTAAAACAATCCAAACCCTCGGATGGGGCGTTAAGCCGTGGCCCCGTGTGCTGGAGAGCCATACCCTGTGCACGTTAAAGAACACGCTGGATGGCCTTGACGGGAGGCTACCATCTGTCTCCCAACAGCTGTTTCAGTGGGTCCCCTCCCCCAACCTTCTCTGAGCCTTCGGGGCCTTGTGACCTGGCCATTTAGCCCATGGTGTGCAAAAAAGTGCCGCTCAGAGGTAAAACAACCCAACCTAACCCCACTCTCTCACCAAAAATGATAATCTTTCCGCCATAGGTGTCCCCTCTCTAGCTAAAAATGATCGTCCCTGAGCATCGATGTCTTCTGTCTCGAAAACAGTGGTGGTCTTTCCTTTCCTTTCAAATAGATCATCTTTCGTGTTCATCGGCGTCCCTTTCTCCCCAGAAACGATCATCTTCCTTGAACATCGGTGTCTTCAGTCTCGACAAAAGTGATTGTCATCCTTCCCTGTCGGTATTTCCTCTTCCTCCAAAACGATCATCTTCAGTGTCCATCAGTGTCTCCCTTCTAGTAAAAAACGATAATCTTCTCGAAAAAGTGATGGTCTTCCCTTCCTACCAGTGTTTCCTCTCCCTCCAAAAAGATGATCTTTCATGTCCTTTGGTGTCTTCTTTCTCGTCCTTGAACATCGATATGTTCTGTCTCGACAAAAGTAATTATCTTCACTTCCTATCGTTACGTTGCTTTTGTTGTTGTTTCCTCTCCCTCCAAAAAGATCGTCTTCCCTGTCCATTGGGTCTCTTTTCTCGTTAAAACGATGATCTTCCCTGAGCATCGGCGTTTCCTGTATCGAAAACAGTGATGGTCTTCCCTTCCTGTCAGTGTTATTCCCTCTCCAAAAAAGATCGTCTCTCCTCTCCATCAGGTTCTCCTTTTTCGTTAGAACGATGATCTTCCCTGAGCATCGGCATTTCCTGTATCGAAAACAGTGATGGTCTTCCCTTCCTGTCAGTGTTATTCCCTCTCCAAAAAAGATCGTCTCTCCTCTCCATCAGGTTCTCCTTTTTCGTTAGAACGATGATCTTCCCTGAGCATCGGCATTTCCTGTATCGAAAACAGTGATGGTCTTCCCTTCCTGTCAGTGTTATTCCCTCTCCAAAAAAGATCGTCTCTCCTCTCCATCAGGTTCTCCTTTTTCGTTAGAACGATGATCTTCCCTGAGCATCGGCATTTCCTGTATCGAAAACAGTGATGGTCTTCCCTTCCTGTCAGTGTTATTCCCTCTCCAAAAAAGATCGTCTCTCCTCTCCATCAGGTTCTCCTTTTTCGTTAAAACGATGATCTTCCCTGAGCATCGGCGTTTCCTGTATCGAAAACAGTGATGGTCTTCCCTTCCTGTCAGTGTTATTCCCTCTCCAAAAAAGATCGTCTCTCCTCTCCATCAGGTTCTCCTTTTTCGTTAGAACGATGATCTTCCCTGACCATCGGCATTTCCTGTATCGAAAACAGTGATGGTCTTCCTTTCCTGTCAGTGTTATTCCCTCTCCAAAAAAGATCGTCTCTCCTCTCCATCAGGTTCTCCTTTTTCGTTAAAACGATGATCTTCCCTGAGCATCGGCGTTTCCTGTATCGAAAACAGTGATGGTCTTCCCTTCCTGTCAGTGTTATTCCCTCTCCAAAAAAGATCGTCTCTCCTCTCCATCAGGTTCTCCTTTTTCGTTAGAACGATGATCTTCCCTGAGCATCGGCATTTCCTGTATCGAAAACAGTGATGGTCTTCCCTTCCTGTCAGTGTTATTCCCTCTCCAAAAAAGATCGTCTCTCCTCTCCATCAGGTTCTCCTTTTTCGTTAAAACGATGATCTTCCCTGAGCATCGGCGTTTCCTATATCGAAAAAAGTGGTCTCATCTCTCATTGAGTAAGTGAATGAGGCTCATCTGTCTCATCTCTTACTGAATAAGTGAATGAGGCTCATCTGTCTTATCTCTCGTTGAGTAATCGAATGAGGCTCATCTCTCTCATCTCTCGTTGAGTAAGTGAATGAGGCTCATCTGTCTCATCTCTCGTTGAGTAAGTGAATGAGGCTCATCTGTCTCATCTCTCGTTGAGTAAGTGAATGAGGCTCATCTGTCTCATCTCTCGTTGAGTAAGTGAATGAGGCTCATCTGTCTCATCTCTCGTTGAGTAAGTGAATGAGGCTCATCTGTCTCATCTCTCGTTGAGTAAGTGAATGAGGCTCATCTGTCTCATCTCTCGTTGAGTAAGTGAATGAGGCTCATCTGTCTCATCTCTCGTTGAGTAAGTGAATGAGGCTCATCTGTCTCATCTCTCGTTGAGTAAGTGAATGAGGCTCATCTGTCTTATCTCTCGTTGAGTAAGCGAATGAGGCTCATCTATCTCATCTCTCGTTGAGTAAATGAATGAGGCTCATCTGTCTCCTCTTTTGTCAAAGATGAGAACGAAGGCTTCCTTTCCGATAGGTGTCTCCTTTCTGGACAAGGCTAATAGTTTTCTTGTTCATCCAATATCTCCTCTCTCGCCAAGGAAAGAAAAAACAACTATAGGCTGTCTTCCTTTTTCTCATTATCTCCTCTCTCGCCAAGAAATAAAAACAAAAGTCTGTCTTTCTTTTCATCATTATCTCATCTCTCGCCAGTAAAAAATAGGCAGTCTTCCTTACCCATCATTATCTCCTCTCCCGTCAACGAAAATGAAGTGTTCATCCTTGTCGCTCAGGACGAATTTTCCTTCTCTAAGGGTTGAGTTGTTTTACATCTGAGTGGCCTTTTTGTGCCCACAATGGGCTAAATGGCCAGTTAACAAGGAGTCCTAAAGGCTCAGAGAAAGTTAGGGAAGGGGATCCAATGGGCAGCTATTAGGTTACAAATGGTAACCTCCCATTAAGGCCATCCAGTGTCTTCTTGAACGTTCACAGGATATGGCTCTCCCGCACACGGCGACTCGGCTTAACGTCTCATCCAAAGGTGGGCTTGCCTTTCAATCCAACGGTATCCCTTTTCCGACTGAGGGCAGAGCGAGGGTTAGCGATAAATCAATGCTGGTACAGTTGGGAATCGAACTGGGAGCTAAAGATTACGAGCCTGACCCACTATCGACACCGTCCCCTCCCTCGTACCCTTTTTCCAAGACTGAGTGCGAATATTTTCTCTCTTCATTGATGTCTCGCATAGGACAAGTGTAGAGTCTTTCCATTTGCTTTCTTCTCAAGGCCGAAAACGACGATCTTCCCTTCAGATTGGAACCTCTTTCAAAGGCCAAAGTTAAAAATCTTTATTGCTCATCAATAGGCCCAGGTGTAGAAGAATATAGAGGCGCGCGGGGGGAAGCAAGAAACATAATCTATCAAGAAAAATGCAAAGAGAGGTTGGGGGGGGGGGGGTGGCAAGTGATACTGCGTTGGATTTCCAACGCAGTGTAACATTTTCGTCTCAGTTTTACAGGTCTTTAAAAGTTTATTAAAAATTATTTAAATTTTAATAAGTTTAATAATTTTTTGCCTCTATTATCCTTACTAGCATTCTGAAAGGCGCCAACTTCGGACTACTTTTCCGAAGTTGGCGCCTTTCAGAAAGCTGAGTTGCTTTCAGAAAGCCGAGAAGAAGATTGTCCGATTTGGGGCATTTCACGGTCTGGGAAACGGATTGGGGTTGGGAATAAGCTGCCATGGGATTGGCACCTTGCTCCCTCTCCCCTCCAAAAAAAGAAAGGGTTGTTCCCACCCAATAATACATATTCTCTTACATAATCAGAAAAAAGAGGATCTTCCCTTCCCGTTGCCGATTTTGCGAATGAGGTGAAATCAAAGGAAAGCTAAAACTGTTGTCCACCCACCTCCTTCTGGATCTATCTCTTCTCTCTGAGCCTCTTCAGAACTCCATTTGCTAACCTATGTTCTGCATGCAGACAATAGGCCAAAACAAAGCAATTAAGGATTGATGTTGACTCCTTCGTCTAACGTATAAGTGTGTGCATAATCAAATTTAATAATAACAAAGTTGCTATCTAAGTACACTGCTCACAATAATTAGGGGATATTTCAAAATGAATATGAAGCGATAAAAAAAAGAAACATTTGAATCGTTTTTATTAAACAAGCACATCAGAAAAGCAAACGACAAGTCAAAGAAAATTGTTCGATTATGCAAATGAGATGCAAACTCAAAATTGTCGTGATTGAATAGCAAGTGACATATTGGTGGGGGTGAACAGAAGCATGTCAAACTGGACGAGAGTGCCACACATTGACTGTTCAGTCGGGTGTATGGTCACCCAAGACTGCCAAAACACACTGACAGCGATGGGGCATGGACAGGATGAGAATGTCCAGCAGTTCTTGTGGGATCCTCTGCCACTCTTGCTCCAGGGCAACTTCCAGCTCAAGAAGTGTTGTGGGAGGCATTGGACGATTTGCCAGACGTCTTCCCAGTGCATCCCAAGAATGTTCAATGGGATTCAGGTGTGGTGAACGTGAAGGCCAGTCCATGCGTTCGATTCCTGCCTCCTGAAGCATGTTGTTGACGAGATGTGCACGGTGGGGCCTTGCATTATCGTCCATGAAAAGAAAGTTGTTTCCAACTGCTCCAGCATAGGGTACCACTATAGGGTGCAGGACCTCATCTCGATATCTGACCATGATTCCACCACCACCGAAGCAGTCCCTTTCTCGCATAAAACGTGGATTCTCCCGTGTTCCTCGTTCACGCCAGATCAGGACATGATGATTGTCAGGCTGCAGACTGAACCGTGACTCATCAGAGAAGAAGACAGTTGACCACTCATCATGGATCCAATGACGATGCTCATCAGCCCACCTTCTACGGGTTCTACGGTGTTCAGCAGATAACGGAATGCATACCATTGGTCGGTGAGCATGCAGTCCAACACGATGGAGCTGATTCCGAATGCTCTGGGTGCATATCCGTCGTCTAGTGGCAGCAAGAAACTGTCCCCGCAGCTCTGTTGCATTGCTGCGCATGTTCCTTCTTGCCAATAAGGTCAAGTAGCGGTCATCTCTTGCTGTTGTGGCAGATGGGCGACCCTTCCCTCGTCTTCTTCGTACTGTGCCAGTCTCTTGAAAGCGATTCCACAGTCTGCTAATCACGCTTTGGGATGTTCCAAGTGCTGTTGCCAATGTGGCCTGTCAAGCTTCAAGACATCCTATGGCTCTCCAGGCTTCGCATTCGGGCAAATCGTGTTGCAGGGGCATTGCAAGGGCTGGGAAATTGCAGGATGTGCACTTTCAAGATCAGGAAAGTGCAGATACTCCAGTACTTTCAGCCTTTTATATAGTGCATTTTCCCCAATAACATCAAAGTTGATTTTGCATCTCATTTGCATAATCGAAAAACTTTCTTTGACTTGTCGTTTGCTTTTCTGATGTTCTTGTTTAATAAAAACAATTCAAATGCTTCTTTTTTTATCGCTTCATATTCATTTTGAAATATCCCCTAATTTTTGTGAGCAGTGTATTTGGAATCAAATATATCAAGTTTCCTGTAATCTTGTTCGCAAAGAGTCCAAGTTCCACCACCATAAGAAAGTTTTCAGAAAATAAAACTATTACAAAATCCTTACTCAAATCTTTACATTTCTTAACAATCTTTATATCTCTTAAAAGCCCTAGAAATCGATGCGTATTCTGTAATTTATCACATGTGGCACATTACTACTCTAAGTGACTGCTGTCACAAGAACATCAGAAAAGCAAACAAGTCAAAGAAAGCTGTTCGATTATGCAAATGAGATGCAAACTCAAAATTGTCGTGATTGAATAGCAAGTGATATATTTGGGGGGGGGGGGAGGTGCAACACACAGAACAGAAGCATGTCAAACTGGACGAGAGTGGCACACATTGATCGTTCAGTAGGGTGTATGTGCCACATGTAATTTATCACATGTGGCACATTACTACTCTAAGTGACTGCTGTCACGGTCGGCAATCGGCAATGCTTAAGTCGGGCAATTTTCTGCAGATACATTCAAAATCCATTCAAAAACATCTATTCGCAAGAACTGCAGCACAGTCAGTCTCACTAATTTCTTTTCTCTTCTTCCTTCCTGCGAAAATAGTGGAAGCTGCCTATTGCTGATAAGACCTTCAGCAGCAGTCTGGGAAACGGAAGTCCTTAGACTTCCTCTTCCCATTAATTTTTGTGCAACTTATCACCTGATGATAGGCTTCGGAGAAAAAGTATCAAGAAAAAAATACGAAGCACAGAGCGAATTAAAACCTCGAAAGAACGTGACGCAAGCGACCAAGTTAAAGAATTGCGCACTTGAACCATCTCTAAAATTAAGGAAAAACATATTATATCTTTTATTACAGTATATAGGACCTCAAAAGGTAGTCGTTGTTAGGAGCGATGGCTATAGTAGAGGAAATCGTGAAGACTTTGTGTTTCAGGAGTACCATCAGTGACAATTTCGTTTTCAAGTTGCACTACCGCTGCACTGTGCTCATCCTCGTTGTCTTCAGCTTCGTCATCACGTGCAGGTTGGTGTTGGGGAATTCTTTCAGATGTACTGTTTCAGGAGAGTCAAATGCTTTCGCTGACACATATTGCTATGCTCATGAAACATTCATTATTGCTTCTTCTTTCGGAAAAGATGTCGGGAAGGAGGTTCCCTATCCAGGAATCGATCGATCCACAGCAGGTGACATCATTATATCCTTGAAGTTTTACAGTTGGGTGAATCTAGTGTTCTTGGTGCAAGCATTCAATTTTTATCTTCCTCATCTGCTGTGGAAGTTTTACGAGCAAGGGTTAATATCTCGACTTACCTCAGGACTGGATACACTCACCGCGGATGAAGACAAAAAGAATCTCAATCTCTGCATCTTGGCCAAATATCTTGCAGCCACACAAGGCAAGCACGTTGTCTACACTTGTGTGTATGTCTTTTGTGAATTTCTCAACTCTGTGATCGACGCTTTACAAATTGTTTGGCTTCTGTATTTCTTCCAAGTGACTGGAGTTTCAAGCGAAGTAGAAAATGTTCCCATGGACACGTGGAATGATTTTTCCAATTATTACTTCCCACTGATATCCAAATGTCCTATGTCTAGGTACGGCGGTTCTGGTGCTGTTCAAAATCATGATGCTATGTGTATCTTGTCCCTCAACAGACTCTACATGTACATGTTTTTGTTCCTCTACGCTTGGTACATCTTCTTGGGTGTCTTATCTGGTAAAGTGTTAACGTACAGACTACTGCTGATCATTCCTCCTCTGCGGCACCTTATTCTCTCTATACGTGCGCCTCTGGCTGATAAAGAGACCATCTCTTTGATCAGTACACGTTCGTCTGTTTTTGATTGGTTCTTTTTGTCTCGATTCCAGAAGAATATGCTGCCGACGGATTTCCAAGACCTCATATCCAAAATGGGTGCTGTCTCTCTTTGCACCACTCCTGTTAATCAGTACCAAACTTTCGAACAGAGTGATAATTTGTGATCTCTTAAAAGGACGAATTGGTGTCAATGTTTCTTTAAATCACAGTTTCACTGTTTTCTATATCTTTTAACATTTGAGTTTTCATAATTAAAGTGTTTTGTACGGTAAGTTGAATAAATTTCGTTTTTGGATGTGATTTGAAAGAATCGCGCTATGAGAATATCTTCATGCACCCAACGTACATGAGTGTGTTTTAAAACCACACTCATGTGATCACAATTTGTGAGTCATATTAGAGTCCAGTAACTGCTTAAAGAAGCATTTTATGGAAAAAGTGGCTAGATTTAAATTAAAGTTATCAATGAAATCTATCTGAATATCGATTTTCAACGACATTTGTTTAATGTTTAGTGTCACAAAAGCTGCAATATTAATAAAAGCAATGCCTGTTAACAGAAATCATTTGAATGGTCAAACAAACTAAAATGAAAGCAAAAATCATTAAATTGAACTTCAATAAATTTCATAAAGGTATTTGTTTTTTCCTTTTATAATGATTTATTTCGATTGCTCTAAGTTTTGAGTGTTTTTTGCAGAACGAGTAAGGTTGTTGAATGTTTGTCTCCATAACTTTTTTTTCTTTTAAATACAGAACTAACACGACTGGAAAAATCCAGATAATAGAGATTTTATTGTGATCCTTAATGTATCTTCAGTCGTATTTTTCCGTAAAAAGCTTCTTTAATCGTTCGAGGGTTAGCCAGTGGCGTACCCAGGATTTGTACTTACCAAGTTGCGATGAACATCGCGGAAGTGGTCATGGTACAGTCGCTCAAAAAAAATATCCGAACACTATATGGTTGATTGCAGAATTCAGAAAAAATATCGGGCAACTTTTTTTTTAGAAATTAATGATCTGGCAACCTTCGTGTCACGTGATTACAAAATTCAGGAAAAATATCTGGAGCGTGTACAGCAACTGTACACGCTCCAGTTACCGTTCACAGCAAACTGGAGCGTATGCAATTACTGCACACGCTCCAGTTTGCTGTGAACGGTAACTGCACACGCCCAATATTTCCGTGAGTGAGCCCACACGATCTAGTATCAAAATAATATGACCACCTACAGTCGCTCAAAAAAGTATCCGAACACTATGGTTGATTACAGAATTCTGAAAAAATATCTGGCAGCGATATTTTTTAGAAATTAGTGATCTGGCAACCTTCGTGTCACGTGATTACACAATTCAGGAAAAATATCCGGAGCGTGTACAGCAAAAGTACACGCTCCAGTTACCGTTCACAGCAAAATGGAGCGTGTGCAGTTACTACACACGCTCCAGTTTGCTGTGAACGGTAACTGCACACGCTCAATATTTCCGTGAGTGAGCCCACACGATCTAGTATCCAAATAATATGACCACCTACAGTCGCTCAAAAAAGTATCCGAACACTATATGGTTGTTTACAGAATTCAGAAAAAATATCGGGCAACTTTTTTTTTTAGAAATTAGTGATCTGGCAACCTTCGTGTCACGTGACACGAAGGTTGCCAGATCACTAATTTCTAAAAAAAAAAAACCTTCGTGTCACGTGACACGAAGGTTGCCAGATCACTAATTTCTAAAAAAAGGTTGCTCGATATTTTTTCTGAATTCTGTAATCAACCATGGTGTTCGGATACTTTTTTGAGCGACTGTACGTTAAATTTGCGCATGCTCGAAAACAAAAATTTCGCGTTTTGCTTTTTTAAATATTATTTGTGAAATTTTGATGACAGATTGTACTCACTAACTGTTCGTAGCGATACTCCCATGTTGTCAGTTTTCTCACAATATATGGAATTGTGGTCAAAATAAGAGATATTTATATATAGTACAGTCAATAATGTTGAACTGTGACCACCCCCTTCCACGTTATGTCAATGGAAGCTAAATTCGGACAAGTATAACTTCTAAAATAAGCATTTTAAGAGAAAATATGATTGAAGATATTTCGAGAAAATTTTAATCAAGACTCTCTAAATCTAGATTTTCAACATATTCACTTTATATTTAAACAGTTTTGAAAGTTTGAATATTTAACAGCAAAAATGCAAAGTTCATAGAAAATTGAGAAATATGAAAATATTTAGAGAAACTTTTACAATAAACAAGCAATTGATTTAAATGGTTTGAAATAATGCTTCTTCGCCATCGGAAGTATTTTTAGCCGTCACATGGCCGAGTGGTTAGCACGCTTGGCTACTGATCAAAGCCCCGGGATGTGTCGTTTTTCTGCTGAGGTCCTGCCATCCTCTCAGATCTTCTACTATGGCATATAAACTGATAGACTCCTGTCAGACCTCTGTGGCAAGCAGCTGCTTGAGGGGGTATTTATTATTTATTATTATTCAAATCAGTAACTTCTGGGAGGAATCCTAATGTTTGTCATGGCTGTTCTTAATTATTCAAAGTTCCATAACTCTTTAAAAACACGTCCGCAAAATTCCGCGCCCTGCCCACGGTCAGTAGGGGACACCGATGGGCTTGGAAAGGCCGCCGTCCGTCGGATGGGACGTTAAGCCGTGTCTCCGTGTGCGGAAGAGACATACCCTGTGCACGTTAAAGAACACGCTGGATGGCCTTGACGGGAGGCTACCATCTGTTTTCCAACAGCTGTTCCAGTGGGTCCCCTCCCCCAACCTTCTCTGAGCCTTCGGGGTCCTTGTGACCTGGCCATTTAGCCCATGGTGTGCAAAAAAGTGCCGCTCAGAGGTAAAACAACCCAACGTTAAAGAACACGCTGGATGGCCTTGACGGGAGGCTACCATCTGTCTCCCAACAGATGTTCCAATGGGTCCCCTCCCCCAACCTTCTCTGAGCCTTCGGGGTCCATGTGAACTGGCCATTTAGCCCATGGTGTGCAAAAAAGTGCCGCTCAGAGGTAAAACAATCCAACCCAACTCTTTAAAAAACATGTGAATTGTGTCGAAAATCTAGAGTTAGATAGACTTGATTGAGATTTTTAATTCATGTTCAATCATATTTTCTCAAAAAATAAATAAATAAAGTAAAACATATTTTAAAGGTTATAGAGCTCTGAATTAGGTTTCTTGTTGACACGGTGGAGGACCATCATAATTCAACACAATCCAGAGCTGTGGCGCATATGCTAACCCCCCTCCTATATGGAGAGGGTTTACAACCGTGCCAAAATATTCAGAAATAAAAGAAGAAGACATAATTCAACGATCACTGACTGTATTTAACAATAAATGACAGAATAGCTCATTCCGAATAATAAAATAACAGAAATTCAGATTGAAAGGAAGGTTTTTAAGGTCAGTGGCAGCTCCTCAGCTTCGAAGCTGATGAGGGAGGATACCACATACGGAAAAAAATTCGCCCACTGTTGTCTTTTGCAGATGACGTCTTTAGATTCCCATGCAGACATAATCTTGTCAACTGTTCATCATGAAACATTTGCGAGTTCAGCTGTCTTAGTGACCGAAGCTCCTGCTCAAGGTCAAGGCATAGTAAGGTTCACAACCACTCTAATGATTATTTATATACACACTTCGTATTTTAGTTAAAAAATATCTTCTCAAGCAGTTGCTTACCACAGGATGTCTGAGAGTTTATACACTCTATAGAAACTCTATAGGAGATTTGTAAAGAAGGCGAGATCTCAGCAAAATGCAACAAGATTCATATCTTACCCATGGCTCGAACTCAGGGTTGGGTTGTTTTACCTCTGAGCGGCACTATTTTGCGCACCATGGGCGAAATGGCCGGGTCACAATGGCCCCGAAAGCTCAGAGATGGTTGGGGGAGGGGACCCACTGGAACAGCTGTTGGGAGACAGATGGTAGCCTCCCGTCAAGGCCATTCAGCGTGTTCTTTAACGTGCACAGGGTATGGCTCTCTCCCACACACGGAGCCACGGCTTAACATCCCATCCAATGGACGGCAGCCTTTCCAAGCCCATCGGTGTCCCATACTGACCGTGGGCAGGGCGGGTAGTTTTGCGGAGATAAGTCTGAACGCTGACCCAGATGAGACTCAAACCTGGGAACTGCAGATTACGAGCCTGGTGCGTTACCGACTGAGCCCCCATGGATGAGGCTACTCCAGCCACTTTATTCCTTTTTAGGAAAAATTTAGTTATTTGAAAACTATGTCTTTTAAGCTTTTCAAGATATCTGTCGTATGTTAGAAATCTTATAAAAATTTATGTCTAATAAATATATACAGAATCTGTATAAAAATCATATAATTAATAAATATTATTTGTGGTTTTCCCTTTGCGTTTTTTGGGCGGGGGTGGCTCAGTCGGTAGCGCGCCAGGCTCGTAATCTGTATTTCCCAGGTTCGAGTCACAGCTGGGTCAGCGTTGAGATTTATATCCGCAAAATTCTCCGCCCTGCCCTCGGTCAGTAGGGGACACCGATGGGCTTGGATAAGGCCGCGGTCCGTCGGATGGGACGTTAAGCCGTGGCCCCGTGTGCGGGAGAGCCATACCCTGTGCACCTTAAAGAACACGCTGGATGGCCTTGACGGGAGGCTACCATCTGTCTCCCAACAGCTGTTCCAGTGGGTCCCTTCCTCCAACCTTCTCTGAGCCTTCGGGGACCTGGCCATTTAGCCCATGGTGTGCAAAAGGTGCCGCTCAGAGGTAAAACAACCCAACCCTTTTGCGATTTCTGTTTCCTTATATAGATTTTTGTGTGTGTATGTTATATGCTTCGTGATTACGTTCTTTTTGGGGAAATATACCTCTAGAAGCGTCTCTCCTTTTTGTTATGTAACCTGGCTTGGGCTGATGTTTTTCGAACTCTTAACTGAAAAATTCGAAGCTGAATTCATATGAAGTATGAACGGAAGGCTTTTCAGAGATATTTCTAATTTGTATACGATTACGAAAGTGGCGCCATCTTCTGGTGTATTTTAGAATGAACATATTCTTCATCTTCGGCGGTAACGAAACTGTGAGATAGCCGAATCCGATAAAACGTCATTCTACTTCTGTTCTCTTACGGTAAAAAATTAATCTACACGACCGTTCCCTTCAGTCATCTCTACGTTAACCTAGTGGGTAAAATTAAAAATTATAGCATATAACAATTGTTGCGAAAGAAACTGTGCTAACATTTGTATTTCAGATTGATATCTCGCTAATATTTTTAATCAGATAGTATGTTTTCTATACGAAGAGAGTATGTCGGCATTAAGTGTTAGATTGTTTTACCTCTGAGCTCCATTTTTTTGTATACAATGTGCTAAATAGCCAGGTCTTTAGGACGTCAAGGAAGTAGAGTTGGGTCCCATCAAGACCATCCAGCGTCTCCTTTATCATGAGTGGGGCGGGGGTAGCTCAGTCGGTAGCGCGCCAGGCTCGTAATCTGCTAGTTCCCAGGTTCGAGTCCCAGCTGGGTCAGCGTTGAGATTTATCTCCGCAAAATTCCCTGCCCTTCCCACGGTCAGTAGGGGACACATGGCCGCAGTTAAGATGCAGTTCTTGTTCAACAGGCTCTGGGCAAGGGATGGGGAACCATTGGCACACGTGGCACGCCAACGACTTTTTTTCTGGCACACAATCTAGGGCTCACTTTAAAAAATAATTAAATAAATAAATATCTAACATCTTCGTTGAGTTGTATATTTTAAATTAATAAAATACAATTTTATTAAGTAGAGTGATGCCAAATAAAATTGCAATAAAGAAACATTATCAACTGTTTTAGAAATAATAAGTAATAAGAAAATGAAACAAACATCCCATTTCCAAGCCATCTATCTCCGCGATATACTGACGTACAGTCGCTCAAAAAGTATCCGAACACTATGGTTGATTACAGAATTCAGGAAAAATATCTGGCAACGATTTTTTTAGAAATCAGTGATCTGGCAACCTTCGTGTCACGTGATTACAGAATTCATAAAAAATATCTGGCATTGATTTTTTTAGAAATTAGTGATCTGGCAACCTTCGTGTCACGTGATTACAGAATTCAGGAAAAATATCTGGAGCGTGTACAGCAACTGGTTCGAGTTGTGTACAGCGTGTACAGCAACTGGTTCGAGTTGTGTACAGCGTGTACAGCAACTGTACACGCTCCAGTTACCGTTCACAGCAAACTGGAGCGTGTGCAGTTACTGCACACGCTCCAGTTTGCTGTGAACGGTAACTGCACACGCTCAATATTTCTGTGAGTGAGCCCACACGATCTAGTATCAAAATAATATGACCACCTACAGTCGCTCAAAAAAGTATCCGAACACTATGGTTGATTACAGAATTCAGAAAAATATCTGGCAACGATTCTTTTAGAAATTAGTGATCTGGCAACCTTGGTGTACGTAGACGAAGGTTGCCAGATCATTAATTTCTAAAAAAAAATAGTTGCCAGATATTTTTTCTGAATTCTGTAATCAACCATAGTGTTCGGATTTTTTTTGAGTGACTGTATATAGGTTCACGTAAAGGATCTAATAATATAAACTTATATGCTGAAAGAGCCATACCTCTCTTTCATTTAAAGTAAAAAAAATTATAACCTATCTCTAAATAGTATATATCTCTAAATACTGTAATCTAAAAATTATATACCTAATTCTAATCTCTATTCAAATTATAACCTAATCTCTATTTTTACAACCTAATCTCTATTTCATATTTAAATTTATAATTATCCTCAAAAGTGATTCCACCCAATTTTAAATAAGATAAATTAGATTTCCAAGATTACGCTTGCTTGTTTAATAAATTAATATGAATTTATCAACCTTGTTTTGACAATTAAAAACCAAATTCAACGATAGAACAACTCATCCCACCTCTCAACTGGTACTGTAGACTTGAAGTTGACTCATGCATCATTCGCCCTACACAGCCAACACTCTGAAGCAAATTTCAGCCAGATTTATTCCATCAGCATCCAGAAACCGAATTACAGATCGCATTTGTACCTTAGTGCATGATTGTAAGGATGCTGCTAGCTATAAATCTGATTGTTTTCAAATAACGCCACCAGATAGAGCCACATGTGCATTCAGTGTTACCAGCAGACTTCAGGCAATAATATAGCGCAAGCTATCGTTTTTATCCCCTCCGATTTTGGACATTTTATGATTTTTTTTTGGTTTTTATTTGAGCGTTAAGAAATTGTAGAGATTATGGGAAAACAGGCGTATAAATCTGAACACTAAAATTATGCTTTGTAACAGTTTTCGAACTTTCTAAGATTAGTTATGGTAGTGAAACTGGAACCCTTTGTAAGTTGTAAAATTTTAGGTGCTTGCGCAGTATTTTGGGCATTAGGTGTGTCACTTTGTAAGTTGGGTTGTTTTACTTCTGAGCGACAGTTTTTTTCACACCATGGGCTAAATGTCCAGGTCACATGGACCCCGAAGGCTCAGAGAACGATTGGGGAAGGGGACCCACTAGAACAGCTGTTGGGAGACAGATGGTAGCTTCCCGTCAAGGCCATCCAGCGTGTTCTTTAAGGTGCACAGGGTATGGCTCTCCCGCACAAGGGATCATGTCTTAACGTCCCATTCGACGGACGGCTGGCTATCCAAGCCCATCGGTGTCAACTACTGACCGTGGGCAGGGCGGGGAGTTTTGCGGAGATAAATCTCAATGCTGACCCAGTTGGGACTCGAACCTGGGAACTGCAGATTACGAGCCTGGCGCGCTACCGACTGATCTGCCCCCGCCCCTCACTTTGTAAGTAATGATGTGGTTAGACCAGGCACGGCCATGCTTGGACAAACTACACCCAGCGAGAAATGATGACAGAAGGCGGACAGATGGCACTCAGGAGAAATGATTACGAGCTCCATAGTTTTCTGTAAATTTCTAATAAACCACAAATTGTAGACTTCTGATTTCAAGTGATGCAATACATGAAAGGAAGGTGAGTTGCTAGATGTTTTTAGTTTTTTCCAAGTAATTTACTGGAAAGTGTTACAAAGTAAAAAAATAGTCAATTTGGTTGTTCCTTTGTTTGCAACCAAATCACTGCGACAGCGAAAGCTTGACCAGTGGTAGTCTAGTGACCTTGACCTTGACCTACGTGTCGAAAAAACATAAGGGACTGTCTGCATATTGTAGAGTGAGCTGAAATTTGGTAACATGGTTTTAAAGTGTGGAGTGTGTTCTAAAGAAGCTCGCGATAAGCGATATAATTAAATGCATTGACAGTTGCAATCGCTCTATGCATTTCTACTCTGGAGGTTTCAGTGAAAATAATTATCGTAAACTATCGAAGGAGGCCAGAAATAAGTGGCGATGTGGACAGTGCAAATTTAAAAAGCAAAATGCGAAATCGAAAGGAGATTACATCGACCAGGATCCCCACGCACGGAATCTCCGGGGTCATGTGTATCGGGCATCGGAGGGCACGGTGACTTCGGCGAGGCAAGTTCCCGTGATTCCATAGAAGCAGTTTGTTAGCGGCTCCCGTAAATATAAATACTAGAGCGAAGAAAACTACAGAGAACAGTGGACAGGGGTCAATGATAGAAGAGGTAGGTTCTTTACGAAATATTATCGTAGACCTAAAGAATGAGATCAAAGTGCTGAAAAATGAAATATCTGGACTTCGATCTTCAACAGAATTTTCATCAGGCAAAATAGATGACTTTTTAACTGTAATGCAGGGACTTACTCAAGAAGTTTCGGACCTGAAAGAGCTTAACCTTGAGTTGCAGTGTCGAACTGCAAAGCAAGAGGCAGAACTGAAAGAACTACGAAATGATTTACATGAATTGCAGCAATATTCGCGAAACCAGAACTTAGAGATTTTAGATGTTCCAGAAATTCCAGGCGAGAATGTTCTGGCCATTGTTAAGAAAATTGCTAGCAAAATTCAGGTAAAGGTGAGTAATGATGATATTCAGGTGGCTCATCGAGTTCCTGCAATTAACAGAGACAAAATTAAACCCATTATTGTGAAACTAAAAACGAAAGAAATAAGAGACAATTGGCTAGAATGCAACAAAAAATCTAAATTCCCTCTAAAAAGTACTGACATTAATCCTGATTTTAAGGAGTTAAAATTGTTTTTAAATGAACATCTAATTCCTAGTACTAAAAATTTATTGTATAATGCTAAGCAATTTAAATTAAAAAATAGATATAAATTCGTTTGGGTGAAAAATGGAAAAGTTTTCATCCGTAAAAGTGAAAGATCCAAAATTTGGCGGATCAGAGATGACAATGACCTAAATATGTTAATTGAACAAGATGGCTGCTGAAAATATTTCACCTTTTAGTTCTGTTGAACCCATGCCATGTTCTGTGATCTGTAACGATATTAAAGAATTACTGTCGTTCTTTAATTCTGGAAAATTTTCAAGTTTAAAAATTTTACATTTTAACATCTGAAGTTTAAGAAATAAATTTGAACAGCTAGAAGCTATTCTTGAATATTTAAATAGTAAGACGGATATTTTAATACTTTCTGAAATATGGATCAAACCATATGAGTTAAATTTGTATCAAATAGATGGTTATCATATGTTCCATTGTTGTAGAGATTACAATAAATCTGGTGGGATACTTTGCTACGTTAAAAGTTCTTTAACAGTCAAGCAAATTGCATTTAATGATATAAGTTCAGCTGAATATATTGCTATTTATCTGGAAAATTATCAGCAATATTTCGTATGTATCTATAGATCTCTTTGTATCCCACTTACCACCTTCCTAGTAGAATTTCAGGAACTACTCTTATCATTTGATAATAAAAGCGAAGTGGTTGTAATTGGTGATTTAAATATAGATATACTAGGAAATGATCACTACACAAATGAATATCTAAATTTGCTGTCATCAAATGGCTTTCAAAATTTCATAAATTCACCGACCAGAGAAAGTATGATATCTTCTACTTGTTTAGATCACATTTTTGTTAAAAGCAAAATCGACAGTTCATTCAAGAGTAGTATTGTTAAATTAGCAGTGACTGATCATTATCCCATTGCCTTAACAGTTAATTTTAACAATAATATGAGTATTCAGTGTGATAATTATACAGAGCCTATTCTTTATCACTACATAGACTATACTTTATTGAACAGGCTTTTAAGTGAATGTTCCTGGGACGAGGTATTAACTCTTAATGATGCCAATGAAGCTTATAATAAATTTTTAACCACATTTAATCTCATAATTAAAGATTCAACTAGAGAAAGAAAAATTCAAAATAAATCACAATCAGAAAAGCCATGGATTACTTCCGAAATTCTGAACTTATTAAAAGAAAGAGATAAGCTATATAAAAAACACAAAAAATACCCTTTAAATGTAACTTACGAAAGTAGCTTTAAAAACTTTAGAAATCAAATAAATTATAAAATACGAGATGCAAAAAACAGTTTCCTTGCAGCTCAGTTTCAAAATTGTGATGGAAATATATCAAAGCAGTGGAAATTGATAAGAGAGATAATAAATCAGAAGAAGGTAGAAAATAAATATCCAGAATTAGGAAGTGGTTCTGATTCAACTGAAAATGCTAAGTTATTGGCAAACCAATTTAATGAATACTTTGTAAATATAGCAGTAAATCTGTCAAAGAATAGGATTGTAAGAAATCAAAATAGCCATATCAGTAAAAATGTCAAATCCGTGATTTTAGCTCCAACTTGTAGAAAGGAATTGACTGACATTATAAAAGGATTTAAAAATAAAAAATCTGCTGGGTATGACAATATTTCCATTATTGCTGTTAAAAAATGTTCTTTTAACTTGATTCAACCATTGGATCACATTTGTAATTTATCCTTCGAAACTGACACTTTTCCAGATTTAATGAAGAAAGCTATTGTAATTCCAGTTTACAAGAAGCGAAATAAATATGATTTTAAGAATTATCGACCGATATCTCTTCTCCCAATATTTTCAAAAATATTAGAAAACTAGTTAATAATAGACTGATAAATTTTTTAGATAGTTTTAATTTTCTCTCTGAAAACCAATTTGGGTTTAGGAAGGGTAGAAGTACAGAAACTGCAATGTTGAATTATACGTCAAAGGTGTTTCATTCCATAGACAATAATCAATTTACTCTATCCGTATTTATGGACTTGGAGAAAGCTTTTGACACCGTTGATCACGAAATTTTAATTAGCAAACTAGAAAATATTGGCATTCGTGGTGTTGTATTAAAATGGTTTAAAGACTACTTACAGCACAGAACGCAATGTGTTAGTCTTTTTAATACACTTAGTAACCCAAAACATGTTTCGTGTGGCGTACCACAAGGTTCAGTCCTGGGACCAACCTTGTTTCTGATATTCATAAAATGATCTATGTAAATTAAAAATAAATAGCTATATTAACACTTTTGCAGATGACACATCATTAACTTTATGTGCTGATTCTCTGGAAAATCTCCTTTATAACATGAACACTGATCTAAAATGTGTGATGAAATGGTTGGATTTAAATGGATTACATTTAAATACGAAAAAGACTAAGTATATTCTACTTAACCTAAAAAAGAAATCATACAATCCAAATTTGATTAAATTAAATTTGCATACATTTTCATGCAATAATTACTCAGCTTGTTGCTGTGAAGAAATTGATCAGGTTCAAAGTCTACTATACCTAGGCGTTTATATTGATAGCTCCCTAAGTTGGAAAATGCATATTGGAAAACTAACAAACACACTTAGACAGATGTTATATAAATTTTGTTATTTAAAAAAAATCCTCAGTAATAAAATGTTAATAATATTATACAAATCTTGGGTCCAGTCTGCTATACAGTATGGTATTAGAAGTTGGGGAGGAACATACATTTCATCATTAGGGAGTCTAATCTTAATGCAAAATAAATTTATATTTCAAATTTTGTCAAATAAATATAAAACTGTTGCCATCTTTTGTAGGTATACCATTCCAGGTGTATTTCCACTGAGACATTTATTTGTTTATAGAACATTAAATTACTTCTTTAAAAACAATAATGCAGTGCTGCATTATACAAATCATTCTATGCGAGATAATGGGAAAAGGTTTCTGTTACCACTTGCAAATAAAAAAATTATGCACAAACACTTTGATTATTTGTCCCCTAAAATTTTTAATTCTTTACCGATTATAATTCGAAATGAAACTAATTTTATGCATTTCAGATCTCTCACTGCTAATTATCTAATGAGCATTAAAAATGCTGACAGCCTGTTTTCAGTGCTAAAGTAAAAAAAAATAATTCGTTTTTATAAATTCTGTGTTGTTTTTGTATATATATATATTCTTTATGTAAGGTTGAGTGTCAGTGTTGCCAAAATTATGTATTTAAAAAATTTGTAAATTAACCTACATGAGCTTAGATGCTCTTGGGTTAATAAGAGTATTACAAATATATGTTGTTTGTAACTTTATTATTATAATAAAACTGAACTGAAAAAAAAAACTGAAAAAACAATTAAATTTGTAAAAGAGAAAATAAACGTATAGAGGACAAAAGTCCAACTTCGGCAAAGCGAATTACCATTAAAACATTTAATTTTAATAAAATTATATTGTTTAGCTTTAAACTTTTTTTTTTTTCTTTGGCGTTGGTTACTCTTAGGTTATTGGTTATATATATCTTCGGCTTTCTCTTCCATTTCAGTTTTCTATGCAGCCTTTCAGCTCAAAAGTTTGCCCAGGCCTCGATTACACGAAAGATTAATCAAGCAACTTTTAGTAGCATCCTATTTAGGGAGTGACTGCAGCGATTTGGCCATGTTGTCGCATGTAGAATTAGAGATTAGTGAATACAGTTATGAGCAGTTTGCCTCAGGGTTTCAGAAGAAGAGGGAGACCTAGGATGCGATAAGAGAAACAATGCAAACAGGACCTTGTTAGAATGGGACTGCAGTGGCCAAATGCAATAGCTATCGCTCAGGGAAGAAGTGTTTGGATCACTAGATTGCACAATCTGATTGGACCTCTGTAGCCCATGACTGTTCGAGGATTTATATTCATCCGATCCGTAAACGTAGAGGAGGACAGGAGGGATGGGACTGAGGCCCCCCTGACAAGTTCATAAGCCCCGACAAGCTTTTCAGTTTGTTTGAATTTTTGAAAATTTTAATTTTTACTACTTTCAAGGATATATTTACATACAAATGAAAAATAATAAATATTCTTTGTCATATTCTCGCATTTCAAATTTTTATTTTTATAAAAATTCTTCATTGAACCCTGCTTCCCTGCATTACCATGTCTCTTTCAACTGGTTATTGGTTTCGTAGGTAAGTTAACAAATTTTTTGTAGACAAATTGATCTCATCTCTATACAGAGATGGAGAAAGTAACAAAAACTTATAATGACGTCACATTCTCTAGGTCAGTTCTTAAATTGTGGTATGGGCTAGAGATTCCCTGCGAACAAGCAAAAGAATTACACAAAAACAATTTGAAAACTGGGAAAATTTTTGTGAACATGCCAATAATTTTTTGGATTTTTCATCAACATATTCTATATCGTTTATGAATCTCTCAATCCACTAGTACATTGGTGGGCAATTGTTTTCGTATCTGCACTGCGCATGCGTATTGACGTGGCCGTCCTAGTGGAAAATGCGAGACGAATCTTCGGTCGTGCACGGGAAGGAAATCTCGGTTCAAGGCGGATTTTCTGACTGCCTTGGCGGGCCACAAAAAACTCTTAGCCGGCCAAACGTGGCCCGCGGGCAGCTATTTGCCCACCCCTGCACTAGTAAATGTTTTGGGAGGCACTGGTATTGATGGCGAATATTAATGAAATGTTACCTTTCGTATTCACTCGAAACAAACAGATTTTTCTCTCATACAGTTCACACGGTAATAAGCACTTTAACCGGCGCAAAAACATTTTCTGTGATTGATAGAAAATAAATTTGTAATTCAGTAAGTTTTATTTTTAAACATCATATGGCGAATTTTTTTTAGAAAACCAGTTGAAGAAGTAGAAGAATTATTTTGACGATAAATGCCAAATGCTATAAAATATCGAATGAAAAGGTTCCAGACTATAGAGCTCTATATATATACGAGACCGTTTTGGCAACACTACATTCCTCAAAAAAATATCTGGCAATCTTCGTGTCACGTGACACGAAGGTTGCCAGATCACTAATTTCTAAAAAAATCGTTGCCAGATATTTTTTCTGAATTCTGTAATCGACCATAGTGTTCGGATACTTTTTTCAGCGACTGTAGGTGGTCATATTATTTTGATACTAGATCATGTGGGCTCACTCACGGAAATATTGAGCGTGTGCAGTTACCGTTCACAGCAAACTGGAGCCTGTGCAGTAACTGCACACGCTCTAGTTTGCTGTGAACGGTAACTGGAGCGTGTACAGTTGCTGTTACCGCTCCAGATATTTTTCCTGAATTCTGTAATCACGTGACACGAAGGTTGCCGGATCACTAATTTCTAAAAAGATCGTTGTCAGATATTTTTTCTGAATTCTGTAATCAACCATAATGTTCGGATATTTTTTTTCAGCGACTGTACCATAGGCCACAACGGAGAGATGCTGGTTGGTTTAATCTGATGACTGGCGTCCGGCCTCTCGGAATGGGAGGCTAAAGTGTTCAATGGCTTCGCCTGTAGGAATTAAACGCCCCTCGCTTGCAAAAGAATGAATACTGCAGAACAGAATTTTAAAAACATAAAAAAATTGCTGAAAAACATCAAACAAAAGTCAAACGAATTTCAATGGCTCAGAAAAATATTTGGTTAGGAAAATGATAAAAAATAGCTGTTTTGATAAACAGCATGCGAATGCACTAAGAACATGCGTAAAATAAGATTTTCTGCTGCTAAATGTATTTCTGCATTATGAAGCACCTGCACTGTAACTATGTTAATACCTTGCAGTTTTATTTGTAAAAATATAATATATTCATAGCATGCTGGTGAGTTTTTATTAAATTCTTAATTATTAAAGTTTAAACATTAAATATAAAAATAAATTAATAAAAGCATTAAAACGTATAAAATTTTAAACATGTTAGGTAAATATTATTCGTCAAGAGATCGAAATGAAATACGGTGTCAAAATGCCTTGCCCTAAAAATAATGTAGGCAAACAAAAAATTTGCACTTAAAAAAAACCTTTAAAAGTTATTAAAAAAATTCTTAATTATCAGTGTACCTTCTTAACATGTATAGGGACTTAAAAAGAGGCATGTACTTGCTACGATTTTGATGTTGTGTCCAACTACGACGCCATGATACTAACTCCTTACTAATCTCTGGCGTCCAATGGAGTAGCCGTACGAGTACGCCCGTCTAGCGGTTTTATTTTCTTTAGACCCCTTTTATATCAGACAATAAATAGCAAATCCATTTCATATCAAAAGAAAGTCAGATTCAGAATTTAATAATTACTTAACCCTTAAATTGTCCATATCCAGTTAACTGAGTTTAAATATCAAGTTTAAGTGGAGTTCATTTTAATTTAAATTTCTGCTGTTTTATTATTCAGAATGAAATGCTTTTTCGTGTGGTATGTAACATGAGAAATATACATCTGCTATTCATTGCAAGTTAAAATTCTAAAGTTCAGTTTTTTCCCCGGGGAAAATTTTAAAAAAATAGCGGAGGCAATTCCATGTAATATCAGAAATCTGAAACTAAAAATGGCTAATTCAAACTTTTATATGTATATACGACTAAAGATCAAAAACGACTGAAAAATAATTGAAGATCACAATAAAAACTCTCAAAACATTTTATTTTTTCACTCCTCTTCGTTCAGTAATTTTTGTTTGAAAAAAGTTATTCACTCTTAAACGTTTAACATTATAGCGTTTTGAAAGAAAAGCTCAATACCTGAGAAAATTAAAATAATAATTTCACAAAGAGATAAAAAATATACTTATTCAGTTCAATTTACGTAATTTTGCTGCTTTCTTTCAACTGGGTCGACATATCGTTACGAATTAATTCTTTTAATAGGCATTGATGCTGTTAAACGTTGCAGCTTCAGTAAGTCTAAACATTAAAGCAAATATCGCAGAAAATAGACATTTTGATGTATTTGATTACGACATTTAATTTATCTTTATTCGCATTTTTTCATAAAAATTGTCTTTAACGAAATTTTTTGGGGTCTGAATCTGACTCACAATTGCCATAACATGGTTGGTCTTAATAAAATGGATGCTGAATGTGTAAAGATGTTTGTACAGCAGGAGTCTTTTAAATCAAGAACAAAAACAAATTTTTTCCACTTACCGTAGGAAGCAGTTTAATTCTGAAAACTCAAATATTACAAGAGAGAAAAAAGAGTGAAACTGTGATTTAAAGAAACATATTTTGAGCACCAATTCGTCCTTTTTAAGAGATCACAAATTATCATTCTGTTCGAAAGTTTGGTACTTATTGACAGGAGTGGTGCAAAGAGAGACAGCACCCATTTTGGATGTGAGGTCTTGGAAATCCGTCGGCAGCAGATTCTTCTGGAATCGAGACAAAAAGAACCAATCAAAAACAGACGAACGTGTGCTGATCAAAAAGATGGTCTCTTTGTCAGCCAGAGGCGCACGTATAGAGAGAATAAGGTGCCGCAGAGGAGGAATGATCAGCAGTAGTCTGTACATTAACACTTTACCAGATAAGACACCCAAGAAGATGTACCAAGCGTAGAGGAACAAAAACATGTACATGTAGAGTCTGTTGAGGGGCAGGGTGCAGAGAGCATCATGTCTTTGAACATCACCAGAACTGGCATAATTATTTATAAAACATTTGGATATCAGTGGGAAGTAATAATTGGAAAAATCATTCCACGTGTCCATGGGAACATTTTCTACTTCGCTTGAAACTCCAGTCACTTGGAAGAAATACAGAAGCCAAACAATTTGTAAAACGTCGATTACAAAGTTCAGAAATTCACAAAAGACATACACACAAGTGTAGACAACGTGCTTGCCTTGTGTGGCTGCAAGATATTTGGCCAAGATGCAGATTTTGAGATTCTTTTTGTCTTCATCCGCGGTGAGTGTATCCAGTCCTGAGGTAAGTCGAGATATTAACCCTTGCTCGTAAAACTTCCACAGCAGATGAGGAAGATAAAAAATGAATGCTTGCACCAAGAACACCAGATTCACCCAACTGTAAAACTTCAAGGGGATATTGATGTTATGTGGTTTGTATCGATCGATTCCTTGGTAGGGAACTTCGACCCCTACTGATTTATCAAAAGAGGATGCGACTATGAAAGTTTCTTTAGCATAACAAAATATATCAAGGAACTTTGGTGGAAAATCACTTTTTGTAAAGCAACTGAAAGAATGCCCCAGCACCAACCTGCAGGTGATGACGAAGCTGAAGGCAACGAGGATAAGCACAGTGCAGCGGTAGTGCAACTTGAACACCAAATTGTCACTGATGGTACTCCTGAAACTGATCAAAGACTTCACGATTTCCTCCAATCTAGCCATCGCTCCCAGCAGAAACTCGCTATACTTAATAACTACCTTTGTGTAAGACTATACCGTGAGGGAGAAAGCGTCTTTCATCAATCAATATCGTTCGAGATTTTATTTACAGATATGTTCCAAACTGCCAGTTCTTTTAGCTGTCATAACATACGTCAGATTCTTTCGAGAATTTGATTGGTCGTATCATTTTGTATGTCTTTGATTTGATTTTCTGTGAAGCATATCACGTGACAAGGTTTCCAGAAATTGGCGGGATGAGGAAATCTGACAATTTCCTTTACTTGCGTAAAGGTCTCTATCTGTACTAAGCAGCTTCCGAGAGTTCCAACAATAGATATGTATAATAGGAATGAAGCTAGTCGGATGAGATGTGCTTAAAATGTTTTCGAGTGATTATTATCGTTGTGGTAGTGGAATTTTTCAATTATCTTATGACTTGTGTGATTATCATCTGTAATGTTTACAGCTCCCTTTAGTAGCTCCTAAGGCCAAAATTTTTCAAACTACGCGTAAAAACATCACCTGTGGAAACTGAACTGGTTTACTGATGTAAAAAAACGGTTTCCTCATTTCCTGGAAATTTGCTTAAAGTCCAACTATCGATGGCAATTCCCGTATGAGTCCCCTCCATGAAAGTTTAATAGATTTATTCGCGCCATCTTTATATATTTTCACCATCTTTTTCTCTGCTAGCTTTATGTAAATGAGCGAAAAATTATTTGATTTTTCCGGTTTTACATGCGCTATAATAAACCCCTAAATAGGGCTGGAATGATTAAAATGATCAGTTCTTACAAGTTTGAGTCATTTGCATAACTCTTGAACTAAGGAAAACGATTACGATGATTAAAATATTGCCTTTTATTTTTAAACGAAATACATTTACCTCCCATAAGACTTTTCTGTGACTTTTCTGGGTCCAAGTTAATTTTTGCTAACTGATTTTTCTCCTTTTTATCCCATACTACATCAAAAATATGATAAACCAAAGAACCGTTTAAAAAAAAAAATACTTTCTTTAAACTGCCGGTATTGCTGACGCTTGGAAACGCACTTTCTTCGGTAGAGGTCAGCTTTTTTCGAACGTTACAAGAAGGCATCTCTTTTCTGCTTATACTGTCCAATATGAGCAGGACACACATCAA
This sequence comes from Ryuthela nishihirai, assembly GCA_038380435.1. NCBI lineage: Eukaryota > Metazoa > Arthropoda > Arachnida > Araneae > Heptathelidae > Ryuthela > Ryuthela nishihirai. Next base: position 48,214,540 of record JAWZYU010000030.1, read on the forward strand.
CTTGTGTTCCTTTAGTTCAGATGTTAAAAACCGAAGAATCCTATGAGCACCAGCTCTTCGAAAGTGTAACTCCTCGCTAAAGACGTTATAAAACCAACCAACATTATTATTCAACGACGCGACAATTTCTTCATTGATAAAGAGATGTTTTTTACGCACCAGCTACTCAACTGCAGCTACGTTTTGAACCAGCTCATGTAACTATGTACGAACCAGTTCATCGTCTAGTGTCACTACAGGATCAGCTTTCCCGTGTCGTCGGGAATCTTCAACACATTCTATACGGTTTGTGAATTTATCAACCTACTGGTACTGTAGACTTGAAGTTGACTCATGCATCATTCGCCCTACACAGCCAACACTCTGAAGTAAATTTCAGCCAGATTTATTTCATCAACATCCAGAAACCGAATTACAGATCGCATTGGAGCCTGTGCAGTAACTACACACGCTCTAGTTTGCTGTGAACGGTAACTGGAGCGTGTACAGTTGCTGTACCGCTCCAGATATTTTTCCTGAATTCTGTAATCACGTGACACGAAGGTTGCCGGATCACTAATTTCTAAAAAGATCGTTGTCAGATATTTTCTCTGAATTCTGTAATCAACCATAATATTCGGATATTTTTTTTCAGCGACTGTACCATAGGCCACAACGGAGAGATGCTGGTTGGTTTAATCTGATGACTGGCGTCCGGGCTCTCGGAATGGGAGCCTAAAGTGTTCAATGGCTTCGCCTGTAAGAATTAAACGCCACTCGCTTGCAACAGAATGAATACTGCAGAACAGAATTTTAAAAACATTAAAAAATTGCTGAAAAACATCAAACAAAAGTCAAACGAATTTCAATGGCTCAGAAAAATATTTGGTTATAAAAATGATAAAAAATAGCTGTTTTGATAAACAGCATGCGAATGCACTAAGAACATGCGTAAAATAAGATTTTCTGCTGCTAAATATATTTCTGCATTATGAAGTACCTGCACTGTAACTATGTTAATACCTTGCAGTTTTATTTGTAAAAATATAATATATTCATAGGGCTGGTGAGTTTTTATTAAATTCTTAATTATTAAAGTTTAAACATTAAATATAAAAATAAATTAATAAAAGCATTAAAGCGTATAAAATTTTAAACATGTTAGGTAAATATTATTCGTCAAGAGATCGAAATGAAATCCGGTGTCAAAATGCCTTGCCCCTAAAAATAATGTAGGCAAACAAAAAATTTGCACTTAAAAAAAAAACCTTTAAAAATTATTAAAAAATTCTTAATTAACAGTGTACCTTCTTAATATGTATAAGGACTTAAAAAGAGCCATGTACTTGCTACGGTTTTGATGTTGTGTCCAACCATGGTACTAACTCCTTACTAATCTCTGGCGTCCAATGGAGTAGCCGTACGAGTACGCCGTCTAGCGGTTTTATTTTCTTTAGACCCCTTTTATATCAGACAATAAATAGCAAATCCATTTCATATCAAAAGAAAGTCAGATTCAGAATTTAATAATTACTTAACCCTTAAATTGTCCATATCCAGTTAACTGAGTTTAAATATCAAGTTTAAGTGGAGTTCATTTTAATTTAAATTTCTGCTGTTTTATTATTCAGAATGAAATGCTTTTTCGTGTGTTATGTAACATGAGAAATATACATCTGCTATTCATTGCAAGTTAAAATTCTAAAGTTCAGTTATTTCCCCGGGGAAAATTTTAAAAAAATAGCGGACGCAATTCCATGTAATATCAGAAATCTGAAACTGAAAATGGCTAATTCAAACTTTTATATGTATATACGACTAAAGATCAAAAACGACTGAAAATAATTGAAGATCTCAATAAAAACTCTCAAAACATTTTATTTTTTCACTCCTCTTCGTTCAGTAATTTTTGTTTGAAAAAAGTTATTCACTCTTAAACGTTTAACATCATAGCGTTTTGAAAGAAAAGCTCAATACCTGAGAAAATTAAAATAATAATTTCACAAAGAGATAAAAAATATACTTATTCAGTTCAATTTACGTAATTTTGCTGCTTTCTTTCAACTGGGTCGACATATCTTTACGAATTAATTCTTTTAATAGGCATTGATGCTGTTAAACGTTGCAGCTTCAGTAAGTCTAAACATTAAAGCAAATATCGCAGAAAATAGACATTTTGATGTATTTGATTACGACATTTAATTTATCTTTATTCGCATTTTTTCATAAAAATTGTCTTTAACGAAATTTTTTGGGGTCTGAATCTGACTCACAATTGCCATAACATGGTTGGTCTTAATAAAATGGATGCTGAATGTGTAAAGATGTTTGTACAGCAGGAGTCTTTTAAATCAAGAACAAAAACAAATTTTTTCCACTTACCGTAGGAAGCAGTTTAATTCTGAAAACTCAAATATTACAAGAGAGAAAAAAGAGTGAAACTGTGATTTAAAGAAACATATTTTGAGCACCAATTCGTCCTTTTTAAGAGATCACAAATTATCATTCTGTTGGAAAGTTTGGTACTGATTGACAGGAGTGGTGCAAAGAGAGACAGCACCCATTTTGGATATGAGGTCTTGGAAATCCGTCGGCAGCAGATTCTTCTGGAATCGAGACAAAAAGAACCAATCAAAAACAGACGAACGTGTGCTGATCAAAAAGATGGTCTCTTTGTCAGCCAGAGGCGCACGTATAGAGAGAATAAGGTGCCGCAGAGGAGGAATGATCAGCTGTAGTCTGTACATTAACACATTACCGGATAAGACACCCAAGAAGATGTACCAAGCGTAGAGGAACAAAAACATGTACATGTAGAGTCTGTTGAGGGGCAGGGTGCAGAGAGCATCATGTCTTTGAACATCACCAGAAGAGCCATATTTATTTACAAAACATTTGGATAACAGCGGGAAGTAATAATTGGAAAAATCATTCCACGTGTCCATGGGAACGTTTTCTACTTCGCGTGAGACTCCAGTCACTTGGAAGAAATACAGAAGCCAAACAATTTGTAAAACGTCGATTACAAAGTTCAGAAATTCACAAAAGACATACACACAAGTGTAGACAACGTGCTTGCCTTGTGTGGCTGCAAGATATTTGGCCAAGATGCAGATTTTGAGATTCTTTTTTTGTCTTCATCCGTGGTGAGTGTATCCAGTCCTGAGGTAAGTCGAAATATTAACCCTTGCTCGTAAAACTTCCACAGCAGATGAGGAAGATAAAAAATGAATGCTTGCACCAAGAACACTAGATTCACCCAACTGTAAAACTTCAAGGGTATATTGATGATACTTGGTTTGTATCGATCGATTCCTGGATAGGGAACAGTAGTTTAATCACAACCTACGGATTCCCCTTTGCACAGTGCTTTCCCCCCCTATGTCGCAATCGTCCACGTTGCCTTCTTGACTTGGACCCCCTATGTCGCAATCGACCGGAAATTGGTCCGTGTTGGTCCACGTTACCTTCTGAACTTTGACCCCTATGTTGCAATCAACAGGAAATTGACCCTGGCGTAGCAACTGTCGTGGTATTAATAATTCATAATTAATAATTCATAATTAAAAATTCCTCCCCCTTTTAACCCCTTGTGCTATCTAGTTTTTAACTCTAATTTTAAGTCCTCCTTCTCGAATAGTTTTCTCGAATTTTTCTTTATTTCAGACTCACCTTTTATTTTAAAACCTCGATTTTGCAAACCCCCATGGTTGAGCTATATTTTAAGCCCTCCTTCTCGAATAGTCTCGATTTTTCTTTATTTCAGACTCACCTATATTTTAAACCCTGGATTTTGCAGACCCTCCTGGTTGACCTATATTTTAAACCCTACCTATATTTTAAGCCCCCTCCTTCCCTCGGATTACAAGTCTCAGAATAATTCCGCAGTAAAGGATGACACAAGTCTCAATTGTGAAAATCAACTCTCAAAGTTGTATTCTTATTAATTAAAACCCTTTCTATTAAAAGTTACCTCTATTAAAAATCTTTCGGTGTTCATTTTACCAGGACTGCTAAACGATTCCCTTTTATTAAAACTACTTCGGTATTTATTTTTTCCAAACCCGTTAATCGATCCCCTAGTAAATAAAAACTCTCACTCACCTTTATTAAAATCATCCAGTGCTCGTAATAAATCAGTTTAATCGGGAAAAAAAAAATCATTCCATCGCTAGCGTACCTCCACGTTAATTTCGGGAAAAAGCCTCATTGGATCCAAGGTCCACGTATTTTACTAGAAGAATGACACAGTAACTGTTTCACAGAAAAATTAATAAAATTTGGTTTAAATTATTCGTAGGACTTGTATATAAGATCTACCTTGCAATAGACGTTCAACAGGCTAAAAGTTTTCCCAAGTCCGTTATCAGTATACCGGAAATCGTACGTTTCCTGTAGACATCCTTCAGATCGTTTATTAGGGGGTAGCAACAGCACTTTCGCCACATCACACGATATGGTGCAATCCTTTATCAGCTGGAAGGTCAAAAGGTCAAATGTCCAGCGCTTCACTGTGTCTGCATTTGACACTGATAAGGTTTAAAAATAGATGATTCCTAGAATCCACATTACGCAACGGTCAAAGTCCAGTAGGGGAGGGCGTATATAAACACCGACTTCTCAGCGACTGTCACTGTGTTCTTCATCTGTCAGTTTGCTACCTGTCAACCCTGCTCGCTCTCCTTCTCTACCTGCTAGCTCGTCGATCCTCTTCTCTACCTGAGATGTCCACTATGCGAGAATTTTCCCGTGCTGGATCCTCAACTGATACCAGGTAAATGAAATTTTATTTAATGTTGTACTTAAGATGCTCGACTGAATCACTTACTAACGTGCAATATATATTTTTATATGTTTCTAACTAGTAAAGTCATTCTAAATGATAATTTTCAAACTTTAGTTAGATTTTTTGATCAAGCTAGTCAAGTGTGCTTTTATTACAACTGTTCAGTTCAATATAGATTTTTTTTTCTGTTTCTACCCTGTCATTTTATTCTAAATGATAATTTTCAAACTTTAGTTAAATATTAGATTTTTTTTTTTTTGATCAAGCTAGTCAAGTGTGCTTTTATTACAACTGTTCAATATAGATTTTTATATTTGTTTCTACCCTGTCATTTTATTCTAAAACGATAATTTTTCAAACTTTAGTTAAATATTAGATTTTTTTTTTGATCAAGCTAGTAAAGTGTGCTTTTATTACAACATAACTGTTCTAAGATAAAAATCGTGTAAAGTACTGCATATTCTGAGACTAAATTATCTATCCAGGTCTGATGCTGGTCCTTCCACTGATGCCGACTGCTTTGAAGAGCTACTCACTGCAGTGCGCACTCTAGAGGCGGCAGCCAAAAGACCTCCTACACCCGAGCTTCCAACAGAGTCAAAGCGCGTTTGCCTTCTCCAACAAGGTGGCAAGGAATTAAGGCAAAGGACATCGAAACTTTCCCTCAAGAAGCGTCGTCAATCCACAGTCGCAGCGGGTATGGGAAATCCCTACGTCCCCGTCGTACCTTCAACTGCAACCAGGTAAATGAAATTTTATTTAATATTGTCCTTAAGGCGCTCAATTGAATCACTTACTAACGTACAATATAGAGTTTTATTCTAAACGATAATTTTCAAACTTTAGTTAAATATTAGATTTTTTGATCGAGCTAGCAAAGTGTGAAGTAAATGTAATTTTATTTAATATTGTCCTTAAGGTGCTCTATTGAATCTCTTACTAACGTACAATATAGATTTGTTTCTGTTTTTCTACCCTGTAAAGTCATTTTATTCTAAAGGATAATTTTCAAAATTTAGTTAGGTTTTTTGTTCAAACTAGTAAAGTGTGTTTTTATTACAACTGTTCAGTTCAATATAGATTTTTCTAACTAGTAAAGTCATTTTATTCTAAATGATAATTTTCAAACTTTAGTTAAATATTAGTTTTTTTTTGATCAAGCTAGCAATGTTGCCTTTTCATTTTCTGTTCTAAGATAAAAACACGTACAGTACTGCATATTCTGAGACCGAATTATCTTTCTAGGTCTCACAATGCAACCACCGATCTCATTAACGCAGGCACCGTGATGGATGCGGTTATCAAGAGAGTTTCAACCGGCGCTGCTGGCTCCTCCTCCGACGCTCCTGCCTCATCTGACGTCACGTCCTTGTTCTCTGCTGATACCTCCGTCGCTACCGGGTAAATGAAATTTTATTTAATGCTGTCCTTAATGTGTTCAACTGAATCACTTACTAACGCACAATATAGAGTTTTATATTTGTTTCTACCCTGTCATTTTATTCTAAATGATAATTTTCAAACTTTAGTTAGTTTTTTGATCAAGCTGTGCGAAGTAAATGTAATTTTATTTAATGGTGTCCTTAAGGTGCTCAACTGAACGGTTTACTAACGTTCAATATAGATTTTTATATTTCTTTATAACCTGTCATTTTTATTCTAAATGATAATTTTCAAACTTTAGTTACTTAGTTTTTTTGATCAAGTTAGCAAACTGAAGCATATTGGTTTTTCATTTTCTGTTTTAAGATAAAAAAACATGTAAAGTACTGCATATTCTGAGACTAAATTATCTATCCAGGTCTATCCCTTCCACTGGTGCCGGACCCTCGAGCGGTCGTGTTCCCGACATAAGGACACCATTCACTATCGCCGCTGGTACCTCCACCGCTACCAGGTAAATGTAATTTTATTTAATGTTGCCCTTAAGACACTCAACTGAACCACATACTAACGTTCAATATAGAGTTTTATATTTGTTTCTGTTTTTCTAACTAGTAAAGTCATTTTATTCTAAATAATAATTTTCAAACTTTAGTTAGATTTTTGCTCAAGTGTGCTTTTATTACAACTGTTCAATATAGATTTTTATATTTGTTTCTACCCTGTCATTTTTATTCTAAATGATAATTTTCAAACTTTAGTTAGATTTTTTGATCAAGTTAGCAAACTGAAGCATATTGGTTTTTCATTTTCTGTTCTAAGATAAAAAACATGTAAAGTACTGCATATTCTGAAAAATAAATTATCTCTCTAGGTCCGCATTCTCCAACGTTCCTGTCAGTGGATTCTCCAACGTTCCTGTCAGCTGTACAGAGTCTCCCCACTTCACAGTGTCGCACACTCGGCGGTACAACTCGACAAAATTCAAGACAGAATTCGTCTCTACAAGTGTGCGACTTGGAGGTATGGAGAATGTGGAACCTTATAATTTCCTCCCTGTCCTACACGACCTACATGAGAAAATGTTGGCCGACGTCGTCCCCACAGGGGAGTATAGCCATGTTCGGCTGTGTTTACGCTCCCGGGATTTGAAAAACCCCGTCAACTTGGCTCTAATTTGGCGTAATGCCCTGACGGGGGAGAGATTCATGGCTGCACTAGACAAAGTAGTGCAGTCAAATGAGTCTCTCGGTCCCGGGAGTGAACTGGAGTTTGACTTCGTTTGTGCCAACCTGGACCGGGTCGGTAGCGGTGGCGATGGAAGGCGTACAGGCCCCGAGACTCGTCGCGTCGCTGACGTTCAGTCTTTCATCAACAATAAGAAGGCTATCACGAAAATTGTTAACACAGACCAGATCTGCCTTGCAAGAGCTCTCGTCATTGCACGAGAGCTTTGCTTAAAAAATAAAGGCCTGCCAAACACTTATGTGCAGATCCGGGACTAACGCTACCCTTTACAACGCCAAGAAGCCCGTCAACTTCACTTGGATGCGGGTATTCCCGAGGGTCCCTGTGGACTCCCAGAAGTCCGTCTCTTTCAAGCTCACCTGACACAGTTCAGGATTGTTGTGTATTCTGCTGACGACGCCTTCCTTCCCATCTTCATTGGTCCTGAAGGCGGAGACAACCTTTATTTATTGTTTAGTGTAGGGCATTACGACGTGATTACCAAACCATCAGGGTTTTTCGGTGTTAAACAGTTCTGTCACATTTGCTTAAAGGGGTCTAGCAATGGGCACGTTTGCAAGGGAACCTGCAACAGGTGCCTGTCAGTCGATGTGCTTCATACAGGGGAGCTGTTGCTTTGCACGGTGTGCTGTGTGTATTTGCGTGGGGCTGAATGCTTTCAGGCGCACCTGCTGAAGGCATGTCAGACACGGCATCGCTGTGTTAAGTGCATTAGCATTTACGATCCCCTGAAAAAGCACGTTTGCAAGGCTGACACCTTAAAATTCGTCGAGCCCTGCAAAATTGACCCTGTCGGTCAGACTTACCTCTACTTTGATGTAGAGACTGTGCAGTGTGCCGATGGGTTGCTGAAACCGATACTATGTGTGGTCACATACCAAGTGGACGACGAGTGGGTCTATGCTTCATTCCCGGAAACGGACGCCTTTATGGATTGGATTCTCGCCGAAGAACGTCCTGGGGTTCAACGATTTAAGGACGCCACAGTCCTCGCACATAATCTGAAAGGCTTTGACGGCATGTTCATCGTTAGTTACCTATACAGAAAATTTTTAAAACCGGATCTCGTGTTCGATGGATCCAAGATTTTAGGTATCTTTTTACCTGGCCTTAAAATAAGGTTCATCGACACGTTGTCCTTTATTCAGGCTCCTCTTCGATCATTCACGAAGACCTTCAACTTGGAGACGGTGAAAGGCTTTTTCCCCTTTAAATTCGTGAAGGAGGAAAATCTACAGTATGCAGGACCTATCCCTGATCGGCTTTTTTTCCAGCCGGAAGACATGGAGCCTGAAACTCTGTCAGCATTCAACGAGTGGTATGCCACAGCAAGCCTTGAACCCTGGGATTTTCAACAGCAGCTTCTGTATTACTGCAAGGCAGATACAGAGTTGTTGCGGCGAGGCGCCCAAGCTTTCCATGAGGAATTTTTAAATCTCACAGGCGTAGACCCATTTGCACGTGACCTGACTATTGCCGGTGCTTGTCTTCGAATTTTCCGTGGGAAGTTTCTGCAAAAGAATACCCTCGGTGTGTGTCCCGCCCAAGGGTATTCGGCGAGTAACGACCGGCAGTCCTTGAAAGCTCTCGCATGGTTAGAGTATGAGGCTTCCAAGGACAATATCGTAATTCAAACTGCGCGATCACCCGGAGGTGAGTATAAGATAGGGCAGTACAAATTAGACGGCGTGTGCCACAGTACCCGTTGTTATTACGAATTTTTAGGGTGTTACTATCATCACTGCTTGAAATGTTTCAATCCTGGAAAAATAGATCAGCGCACGAGAAAGCCATTTGGTCTGCTAAACACCCGGACCATGGATCGTCTTGAGACCTTGAAAGTGCTGATGAACGGGTACACATGCAAAATCATGTGGGAACACGAATTCGATGAGTTAATGCGCAAAAACTCACCCGTCGCAATAATTTATAAATCCGTCAAGCCTATCAGGCGTATAGGGGCCCGTGATTACCTCTATGGAGGGCGCGTGGAGGTGTTTTCGATCTTTGCATCGGCGGACCTAGGATGTAGCCTTAACTACGTTGATTACAACAGCCTGTACCCTTATGTTTGCAAGAAGGCTCCATTCGGTAAAGGTCACCCGGTTCGGATCACCTCTGATTTCGCCACGGACCTCGACCACTATTTTGGCATTGCACACGCCACACTGATAGCCCCCGACGATTTGTTCATCCCTGTACTGCCCTACAAGTGTAATGGGAAGCTGCTTTTCCCCCTTTGCAGGAGCTGTGCGGATGGTCAGCTGGCACCCCCTTGTCAGCACACCGTGAACCAGCGTGCATTGACAGGATCTTGGCCAACGTTCGAAATTTACGCTGCGATGCGTGCTGGATACAAACTTCTTCAATTCCACGACGTGTGGCATTTTAACACCATCCTGCAATACGATCCCGCAACAAAAAAGGGAGGTGTCTATGCTGGGTACATAGATACTTTTCTGGGGCTGAAGCAGCGCTACTCCGGGTTTCCCCCTGACGTGCAGACCGAGGAGCAAAAGGAAGCCTTCTGTGAGGCCTTCTTCCAGGCGGAGGGGGTTCGGATCCTCCCCTCGGAAGTTGAATAAAACAGCCTTAAGCGTACACTTTCCAAGGTCTCGCTTAATTCGTCATGGGTGAAGCATGCGCAGAACATGAGTCGAACCCAGACGACCATTGTGAGTTGTCCTGTCAAGTACATGGAGCTCTTGACGGACGCATCGCTAGTCATCACCGACGTCGCTGTTATCAGTGATCAGGCCGTGCTCATCACGCACAAGCCGGCGGAGTCTGCCACTCCAGCGAACACCCGTGGAAGCCTGATTCTCGCCGCAATGGTGACGAGTCACGCCAGACTAAAACTGTACGAGCTTCTATCAAAATTAGACAGTCGTGCAATGTATTCTGACACGGATTCAGTAATTTATACAACGTCTCCTCGCGACACCTACACACCACCACAACATCCCTTTCTTGGAGGTCTCGTAGATGAAATTTCTTCAAAGTACGGCTCCGGTGTACACATCACTGACTATGTCAGCGCTGGAGCAAAAAGTTATGCCCTTCGGCTGAGCAACGGGGATGAAATTCTTCGTGCCAAGGGCATATCACTCACGAAGAAAAACCGGTGCACATACAATTTTGAACTACTGAAATCCATGGTGCTAGGGAACTCCCCAACCAGTGATACCTTCGAAGTCCCTTTCAATGTAATTCGTAATAAAGTGGATGGGTCACTTATGAATAAGCCCATGGTGAAAAGGTTTAAGGCTAACCTAGATAAGCGGTATCTCAACCCGGGTTCGACTCTCACTGTACCTTATGGTTACAATGACCTGGGTCTGTATACCCTTATCCAACTCATGGATGAGTAAATGTACAGTTTTCAACTTATTTATTTCATATTACACCTTTATTTATTTCATTGTACAGTTTTCAACTTAGTTATTTCATATTACACCTTTATTTATTTTATATTACAACTTTATTTCATTGTACAGTTTTCAACTTATTTATTTCATATTACACCTTTATTTATTACATTGTACAGTTTTCAACTTATTTATTACACCTTTATTTATTATTTCACTGTACGCCTTTTATTTCAATATCCTTAATGGATCTTAATCATTATTTCAGTGCCCTTAGGGGACTTTAATTATTATTTCAGTGTCCTTAGTGGACTTTAAATATTTCAATGTTCCTACTTTAATTATTTCAGTGTCCTTAGGGGACTTTAATTATTATTTCAGTGTCCTTAGTTGACTTTAATTTATCACTCGTAATGCCCTCGCACTCGGCGTCGTCAGCAGTTTTTGAAGCTTGTATTTTTGAAACCTACAATATGTTACTGTCTAGCATTGGATATGTGAAACCAACAGTGGATATGTCATGTGAAACCAACAGTGGATCTGTCATGTGAATTTTTTAATAAAAAAGGTTTAAAAAAAATCCGTCTCTTTATTTCTCAGCACTGGAAGACACTATGGTGGGAGAAAGCAAGAGGTAACTTTGTTTTTCAGGTGCTCCATAAGTCTTATCAGTGATCTGCACAGTGCGATCTCCAAGTCTCGCTGCTGCAACAGCATTCTCATTACCCCGACACTAACGCCCTCTGCTGTACTACTGAGTGTAGCAGTGCGCGTACATCTGAGCGCAGATCACTTCCGGATGTCAAGCATTGAATGAACCATCAGTGTGAAAACATTGAATGGGAAGAGACGTAAAAATGGCAAAAGGCAAATTATCAGTTTTACTTTCTTTTATTGGATACAGATTTTTAATACATGGTTTTTTAACACAAGTCTTCAAGCACACAAGTCTTGGAAAGTTTTTTACAGATATTTTCAATACGCCGTCCACTCGGATAATTTTCTTTTCTTACGTCGTATGGGAACAGCAATGTCTTTTGGGGGCCGCTCTTCAGCTATATGATTTCTGGGAATGTTGACTTTTACTTCCTGTGGAGTGTCAAGCTGTTTTGAGAATAAGAAATAATTTTTCAAAGCAGTCAGATACTTTTCAGACTTATCGTCAGCATCACCAGACTCTAATATTTTCTTCATCTCTGAGTCTAAATCACACACTTTTTTTCTTATGTTTCTCCTCTGCACTGCTTTCACTGAAATCATTTTTTTCTAAATAACGAGACCAGTAGGGGGAGGGCAGCAGTCAATAGTGGTATAATGAACCCTGAACCACGCTGCAGGAGATGCTTCTTGTGGCGTAAAGATGCACGTTTGGACGCTAGACTCCTTATGACCGTCTTGTGCTGGCGTAAATTCTTTAATACTCGATGGGAGACAGGTATATTGCCTTTTAAGAAATTGGAACACACTTCACATAGAGCATACATCTGGGGGTCGGAGATGTGCTTCAACAGAGCTGTACGCTGCTTTCCCCCTAGCTTTGGCAAGCACTGAAGGAATGGGCCTTGAGATTTAACTTTCATTTGGAACGTAAAGTATTTCGGGTTCTTCTGATGGAAGAATCTTTGCACGGAGCCTTTCAGTATCTAACGTTCTGGGATGAAGGTCAACACACGAATAGCCACAGGTTGCTTGTGTAGCTAACCTATAAGCATCCGTCAGGAGTTTAGATTGATGGGGGTATACTTGTCTAGCCAGGTGAGTTATTTGTGAAGCATCCCGACAGTTGCGAAATAAAAACATGTAGTGAGCATTGAGTGATATAGTCCTCGAATGTCTTCCCTTTAAAAACAGATTTTGTAATATCAGGACAATCGTGATATTTTTATGATGACCACCACGAATAAACAATTGTGATATGCGTTCGCTGGCTACAGACTGTTCCATCAAGTCATCCAGTACCAGAAGTGTAGGTCTGAGGGGATCAAATTCCAGATCCGTAGGTAGTCCTTCATAAAATTCCACCGTTTTCTTGAAGGGTTCAAAGGCAGGCTGCCACTCCCCGTAGCAGTAAACCACACGTTGGGGCGGGGGTTCGAATACTTGAGCTGCTTCTCTGATGAGTTTCAGAGTGAAAGTCGTCTTTCCACACTGTGAAGGAGCAGCAATTATAATATTTGAAGGAGTTCAGAGAGCCATCGCAACACCATGCAGTCGTTAAAGTCTACTCGACACGTGTAATCACGACGCAGTACTGTGGGAAGAGTCGAACCACACGCTCTTTTAAACAGGAAATACAGACAGTGAGCACTGCAAGTGTCTCCCAGGGGGTCCTGCAGAGGTATTGAAGGATGTAAGACGTGACGTATGCCTAGTCGACTGTAGTATTCTTGCATGGAGACATCGGGACTCGTACCTAGTGGGTCAAAGTGATCCACGTGCATTCCTTTCTTGTAAACTGCTATCCAGTGGGCTCCAGGCATGGAGGACGGATCGGTATTGTAGATAAACAAGGCTTCGGGTTGATTGATTCTGCGAGGTAGTCTGTCACGGGGGAACACACCGAGACTTGTGGGTAACATCGAAAGAATGGATTCTAGCTGATAAGTATTCATGAGCTGTAGTCAAACAGGACTTTACGATCCAATGGGATTTCCAGCAAATTCTGGTATTCGGCATACAGGATCACAGTGACCGATGCGGGTAGCGGTTTGGCAAACTTTAATTCGACTCTCCCACTCCCACTCTTTATTAAAGAAAACACTTGATTGCATTCACGTTGCTCGGGGGTCAATTGGAATCCAAACAATGTAAAACCTTCTCCATATGCTTTTCGCGATAAGTTAGTACCACTATCGGATTTCCAGGCATCCACAGCTTCCAATAATCCTTGGTAACAGTGGAGATAGCGCCCATTCGCAAAGTCGGGAGTGTAGGACTGGTGATCGCTGTCAATGTGAAGACTGATGTAGTTTAAGTCGAAATGTTGGAAGTTGAAGGGATTTTTTTCGTACAATCCATTCAGGCTGATGCTTTCCACCATACCCAGTACCAGACGTACGGGGAGCTGACCAAGAAATAAATTGTCACGGTTCACACTCGTTAGTCCCGAAGCGATGGAAAACATACGTAAATCCGTTCTTCGCAGAGGGTACTTGGCACTCTCTGAACTCAGCAGGCGAGCGTGTGCGAGGATGACACCCGAAGTGGGTTTGACTTTATGCATGAAAAATTCAGCTTCGTGTATCTGTACTTTGTAAGAGGGATCCGCTTCACCTGTCACGAGACAGAATTCGGGTTTGGATCTCAATAAACGCAGTCTCAGGTCGACTTGATTGAGCAGGTAACGATCTTGATTAAACAGGTCGGCATGGATCCACGAGATGAGTTCGATACCTGTTGGTTTGACGTAGCCCTTGCGCTGATGCCATCCCTCGTTCTCCTGACTGGTCAGTTCCATTTTACCGGGGGTGTCGAGGTACCAGAGCGAGGTGCCGAGCTGGCTTCGTGTGGCATTGGTACTGTAATTCAATAGAGTCTCCAGGTATGCCCTGTAGGGGTACAGGGTGTGAGAAGCACTCACTAGGTGATCGTTGAGGAAGACGTCTACCTGGCTGAAGAGGGCGTGGAAGAAATGATTGCAGGGGACAATCACTTCCGACGGTGCTGTACCATCGGATTTTACAATTTTCAAGACGAGACGTAAGTGACATCGGGATAGATCAATGTAATCATCTGTTCCCTTCACGATGAATTCAAGTGGAGCATTACCTTCCAAGGAAGCCACAGGTAAATAATTGACATAGCAGCCTCTTTCTAATTGTGAGACTGTGGGAGGGATCAGAAACAGGTCCAGTTCTGAATTGGCACAGTCGCCAGAATCAGCGTGAATTTTCTGAATGCTCATGATGAAAACACGTCCTGCACAGTACAGTGTCTCTTCACTTTATGAACCTTGGGATGCTGACGGCGGCGTTTTATTCCTTTCCCTCCCTGCAGCTTTGAACTGGCACATTTCAAGAGGTCAGCGCCTGCTTCACGGAGTCCCGCTTTGGCTGTAGATTTGAAATTTTGCCCCTGGGACATCTCTGAAACGAACCGTAGCCCACCCTTACGTAGGGTAGCCAGCGCAGGTCGTACGAGAGGGCTGATGAAACGTCCAATAGTGGCAAAGATGCTTCCTAGCCCATCGCCTCTCTGATAACGAGGACCACGGAACACACCCTTCCCCGTTTGGCTCTTGTAGTAGCTCACGTAGGCATCTGCAGAAGGGGGAACGAATTTAACCCTCATGACGGAAATGTAACTTGACTAAAACTTTGCCGAATTTAAAATGCAGAGGTTCTCCAGTGTCGGTACGAAGGAAGATTCTCACACTCTCAAAACTGTTCCTTGCAAGGGGGTAGTAATCAGGTTGCTGATACACTGCAACAATGGCTTCGTTATTACTGGTTCTGACGGCGGGGTTCACGACACGCAACAGTTCGCCGTGAGTATCACCTAACAACTGAGGCGCAATCAGGTCTGAATACAAATAAATACCATAAATTTCTTCTGTTCATATCGATGGGATAGTCACCCTGGACTTTATTCAGTGGTATATCTAATTTAGTAATTCCTAGCATGTCTCCTAATCCGGGGTTCGATCGAGGAAATTTAATGTAATGCGACTTGTCTGTATCCATCAATACGGTGTGATCTGCCTGTTGCTTGAAACGGTAAGCTTTTCTCAGCCTGTAGGGTAACATCTGATTCATTGCATCGAATAATGATTCGGCAGTTTCGTATCGTTCGTGGGGCACCTTTCATTCTTGGAAACTACCTGGAGGGATCACGTAGAAATAACACTCGTCATCTATGTCGAACGTTGGTGTATTGCAAAGTTTGCTGGCAAATCGTTGGTGGAAGGGTTTGTCAACTTCACCCTCCCCGATACACAGAAGTTTACCGAAATTCGTTTTAGGAAACATCAAACCGTATCCCTCACTCGGTTTGAATACCCAGTAACCGCTGTTATAGGAAACTATTATTTCTTTTGGGAGTTGGGTGGTGAGGAGAGACAACAGTTCCATTCGAGTTATTTTACCCGGTTTAAGTTTGATTTTCCTGTATTCTTCAGTGGGAGTGTAATATTCATATGTGTCATTAGAACCGTCCACATTGTACCAGCTCACGGGTAAGTGAACTTCTGCTAGTCCCACTTTCTATTTTCCACTCAGTCTTAGGGGTTGTGCTAGACGAACCGTGAAATCAGTCTGCGAATTGTTTGGGTAAATATTCTGACTAGCCGTGGAGGGTAGGGTCAGGTAGAAACTATCCATTTTTTAGGGATCCAGGAAGGTTTGGGATAACCACGAAATTTGACCAGTGCCTTGTGACCTTTACGCTCGATTATTTTGTCGACAGTGTAAAGTTCGGGTTCTGTCACTTTTTGAAGTTCCGATTTATAGAATGTACCTTTCAGCACTTCTCCCTCAGAATCCCGTATGACGTACACAGGGGGTTGTCGCTGTAACACCTTGTCGACTATAAATATTTCTTCGGTCCGCAAATGCGTTCCTGCCTTCTTGAAGGGTACTTTTACACTGGCTAGTCGAACCGTGTCCCCCACTTTAAATGCTGGTTTTTCTTTTACTACGGTCGGATTGCGATAGAGTTGAACCCACACAACGTCTTCATTGCGTAAGGTCACGTCCTTGGGAGCCATATCGTGTGCACTGTGAACGGTGGCATTGTATCCCCGTACAACGCGCGGTAGCATGTCCAGGTAGTGGTAGGTGTTATTGCGTGTATAATATCTCCCTAGTCTCTCGCGTAGGGTATGATTCCATCTCTCCACCAAAGCTGCTTTTTTGTCAGAGTAGGTGGCAAAGAACCGAATACCTTTCTTTTTCAGGAATTTCTGGAACACTCTGTTGGTAAATTCCGTACCCTGATCCGTATTTAAATTCATTGGGGACCGACCCTTGGAAAGGATTTTTTTGAAAGCCAGCACCATTTCTTTCCCTGTTTTAGCCTTCATGGCAACCGCCCACCCGTACCTCGAGAACACATCGATGACTGTTAATATGTAGCAATACCCGTCATTGAAGCGAGTTAGATTTTTCACCACCATGAGATCGGCTTGCCATTGTTCGTCTAACCCTGTGACGTAAACTTTGTTATGGGGGAACTTTCTGCGAACAGGTTTATGTAGCGTGTAGGCAGGTTGCTTTTCTAACCATTCACGGACGAATTTGAGTGGCAGTCCCGTATTCTGAGCTAACTTTTTTACACTACTGAATCCTCTTTCAGGGTCGAAATAATGGGACTCCAAAGTTTTGTTTTCTGCTGCACCCAGACGTCGTACCCCACCAGGTTTTGCCATTGATGTAGTGAAAGTGTAACACCTGTCACTGTAGGAATGTCACCTATAAACTGTCTGATGTCAACTGTTAAGTTACACACACGAATTTTGTATTCGTCGTCTAAGGCTTTTGACTCCCCACACTGAATATTTTTACTAGGAGCTACAATTTCTAATACAAGCACTGCTATCGTTAACACTGTCACGATTACACTACCCACACTAGCTAACACCTTCTTTCTCCTATCCATACCAAGACTAAAATGACATTGGATGAAAAGACAGACACATTATATAAGGTTACAATTATTTATTTAATTTATACATTTCATTTTTTGCCTCGTCGACAATAGCGTTATATTTTAGAGTGCAAACAAAACCAGAATCTACAAAATTCAACAGACCTCGTTTCCAGGCAGTTTCCACAAATACCTGTGCTAAGGCATTAATGTCCAAGTCACCAGACCACCCTACGATAGTTGGTATTTTTTCTTCGGGTTGCAGTCCATCTAACGGTATCACACGCATAAGTTCTTGCTGAAAAATATTCACCAGCAGTGGGTAAACACAATCGGGACCGTCGAAAACAGGCCCCAGCAGAAAAGGTCGAACGGATTCTGAATGTTCCATAATAGCTGTACGGAGTTGGTGATCTTTGGGGGTCCCGCACACGCTATGCACAATGCGCATCACTTCGTCTACGTGGATAGCCAGCGTGAACCACTGCGAAGCATTCAGTGTTATACAACGTCTCACAACACGGAACTGTAGAGTTCTTTGGTCTGCTGATTCTTTGATGAAGTCGACACAACGTTCGCCATCCACAGTTCGATACATGTAGACACGTAAACCATGTGTCACATACCATGTCTGTTGATCGGGGCCGATTTTCACTTGATCCTCTACGTGGGGGACCGTGGCACACAAAGCCTCCCATTCAGGTATAGAGAGGCTAACCCCTGCAGGTGTAGGGTAGATGAGTTCACCATTTTCATATTTCTTGTAGCGGCGTACGTGTACAGAAAACTTATTTTTGAACAGTGTAGGTACAATGTAAACATCTTCACCGAGACACCACGCATCTGGATTGCTAAGCTGCATCGTGAACAATGTGGCACACAGCGCTCGCTCCCTATTTAACTAGAGAACTGCGCCACCTGGGACGACCAATCAGGAACGATCTGATAAGCAAGTGTTTGTTGGGACATGTTCTCGACAACGATCGATCCATCCGAAGAAAGCAGCTGTTTCGGCTAAAGAGCAGTGGACGTCCTCTCCGGTGTGATATCCGCACTCGAACTCGGAAACTTTTGGGAGATCACAATATTTGGGGCAGCCGTAAAGTTCGAGATTAACACTGGGCAGATTTAATTGTTCCAAGAGATTTCTTTCCACAGTACCTCCTTTGTAACCCACCACAGTAGCTTCTTCAGTACGTGCAAGTTTGTAAGCATATTTCACGATGTTAGGAACGTGATCTAACGACCACACCTTTTCACGAGACAGAGGACGAAAGGGTAGGCCTAGCACATGTTTAGATACGTAGTTGACTGTCCTTCTGTCTTTTACTGACAAAGGCTGGTGATGCCGAAGATTGAAACGGTAGACACCACATTTCCCATTCAGAGTTGCATATCCAAGTTCGCGCACTAGGAAACGACCATTTACACGGAAACCGTCGAGATCTAGAACCATACAGATGTTTTGCATGGTTGCACTAGTTCGAGTATCTGGAGACAAAAACACTTGACGTCTTCACACAGGCTACAGACGTCTCTGTCGTTTACGTCTCAGAGCCTGAACGACGTTCTGCGGTAATCCTGGGGGCCAGGTTTCGGGCGGTTTCATCACCAGAGGTCCACGTAGTCTTGTAGGTGGTGGTGGGGTAGTGTCCTCCACGACAACAGCCCGTAGCATCGGACCACCAATCCCAGGTCGCGGCAACATCTTAATAGTGACGGCCGGAGGTGGCGGCGGTGGTGGAGGGGGAGGCACAATCACAGGTCGACGTAGCAATCGACGAATACGCGTTCGAAAGTGTTGTGGATCGCTCTCGTAGCCGGAGTCTACATCACTCGTCCAATTATGACCAAAATCCAAGTTGTCGTCGTCCATAACGTGTGGCTCAGAATAAATGTCAAACCTTTTTCAGCGGTTATATACAGCCAGAACCGTGACCTTGGGGGGCTTTTCAAGGTCGTTGGAAAATTACGAATCACTTTCCGGTTGGTTGTAACATAGGGGTCAATTTCCGGTCGATTGCGACTTAGGGGTCAAAGTTCAGAAGGTAACGTGGACCAACACGGACCAATTTCCGGTCGATTGCGACATAGGGGGTCCAAGTCAAGAAGGCAACGTGGACGATTGCGACATAGGGGGGGAAAGCACTGTGCAAAGGGAATTCCGTAGGTTGTGATTAAACTACT
Organism: Ryuthela nishihirai; assembly: GCA_038380435.1. Taxonomy (NCBI): domain Eukaryota; kingdom Metazoa; phylum Arthropoda; class Arachnida; order Araneae; family Heptathelidae; genus Ryuthela; species Ryuthela nishihirai. Next base: position 48,234,073 of record JAWZYU010000030.1, read on the forward strand.
GGGAACTTCGACCCCTACTGATTTATCAAAAGAGGATGCGACTATGAAAGTTTCTTTAGCATAACAAAATATTTCAAGGAACTTTGGTGGAAAATCACTTTTTGTAAAGCAACTGAAAGAATGCCCCAGCACCAACCTGCAGGTGATGACGAAGCTGAAGGCAACGAGGATGAGCACAGTGCAGCGGTAGTGCAACTTGAACACCAAATTGTCACTGATGGTACTCCTGAAACTGATCAAAGACTTCACGATTTCCTCCAATCTAGCTATCGCTCCCAGCAGAAACTCGCTATACTTAATGCCTACCTTTCTGTAAGATTATACCATGAGAGAAAAAGCGTCTTTCAGCAGTTAATATCGTTCGAGATTTTATTTACAGATATGTTCCAAACTGACAGTTCTTTTAGCTGTCATAACATATGTCAGATTCTTTCGAGAATTTGATTGGTCGTATCATTTTGTATGTCTTTGATTTGATTTTCTGTGAAACATATCACGTGACAAGGTTTCCAGAAATTGGCGGGATGAGGAAATCTGACAATTTCCTTTACTTGCGTAAAGGTCTCTTTATCTGTACTAAGCAGCTTCCGAGAGTTCCAACAATAGATATGTATAATAGGAATGAAGCTAATGGGATGAGATGTGCTTAAATGTTTTCGAGTGATTATTATCGTTGTGGTAGTGGAATTTTTCAATTATCTTATGACTTGTGTGATTATCATCCGTAATGTTTACAGTCCCTTTAAGTAGCTCCTAAGGCCAAAATTTTTCAAACTACGCGTAAAAACATCACCTGTGGAAACTGATCTGGTTTACTGATGTAAAAAAACGGTTTCCTCATTTCCTGGAAATTTGCTTAAAGTCCAACTCTCGATGGCAATTCCCGTATGAGTCCCCTCCATGAAAGTTTAATAGATTTATTCGCGCCACCTTTATATATTTTCACCATCTTTTTCTCTGTTAGCTTTATGTAAATGAGCGAAAAATTATTTGATTTTTCCGGTTTTACATGCGCTATAATAAACCCCTAAATAGGGCTGGAATGATTAAAATGATCAGTTCTTACAAGTTTGAGTCATTTGCATAACTCTTGAACTAAGGAAAACGATTACGATGATTAAAATATTCCCTTTTATTTTTAAACGAAATGCATTTACCTCCCATAAGACTTTTCTGTGACTATTCTGGGTCCAAGTTAATTTTTGCTAACTGATTTTTCTCCTTTTTATCCCATACTACATCAAAAATATGATAAACCAAAGAACCGTTTTAAAAAAAAATACTTTCTTTAAACTGCCGGTATTGCTGACGCTTGGAAACGCACTTTCTTCGGTAGAGGTCAGCTTTTTTCGCACGTTACAAGAAGGCATCTCTTTTCTGCTTATACTGTCCAATAAGAGCAGAACACACATCAACTTGTCGCTCCTTCAGAAAAAAAAACCGAGGAATCCTATGAGCACCAGCTTTTCGAAAGTGCAACTCCTCGCTAAAGACGTTATAAAACCAACCAACATTATTATTCAACGACGCGACAATTTCTTCATTGATAAAGAGATGTTTTTTACGCACCAGCTACTCAACTGCAGCTACGTTTTGAACCAGCTCATGTAACTATGTACGAACCAGTTCATCGTGTAGTGTCACTACAGGATCAGCTTTCCCGTGTCGTCGGGAATCTTCAACACATTCTATACCGTTTGTGAATTTATCAACCTACTGGTACTGTAGACTTGAAGTTGACTTACACAGCCAACACTCTGAAGTAAATTTCAGCCAGATTTATTCCATCAGCATCCAGAAACCGAATGTATGTAGACTTGAATTCGCCCTACACAGCCAACACTCTGAAGTAAATTTCAGCCAGATGTATTCCATCAGCATACAGAAACCGAATTACAGATCGCATTTGTACCTTGGTGCATGATTGTAAGAATGCTGCTAGCTGTAAACCTGATTGTTTTCGAATAACGCCACCAGATAGAGCCACATGTGCATTCAGTGTTACCAGAAGACTTCAGGCAATAACATAGCGCAAGCTATCGTTTTTATCCCCTCCGATTTTGGACATTTTATGATGTTTTTTTTGGTTTTTACCGAGTGGTTAGCGCGCTTGGCTACTGATCTACGGGACCTGGGTTCGAGCCCCGGGTAAGGCATGGATATTCGTGTTGTTTTCTGCTGATGTCCTGCCATCCTCTCAGATCTTCTACTGTGGCATATAAACTGACAAGCTCCTATCAGACCTCTGTGGCAAGCAGCTGCTTGAGGGGGTATTTATTATATTTATTTTTTATTTGAGCGTTAAGAAATTGTAGAGATTATGGGAAAACAGGCGTATAAATCTGAATACTACAATTATGCTTTGTAACAGTTTTCGAACTTTCTAAGGTTAGTTATGGTAGTGAAACTTGAACCCTTTGTAAGCAAGATAACAGGAAACTTGATGTATTTGATTTTAGGTGCTTGCGCAGTATTTTGGGCATTAGGTGTGTCACTTTGTAAGTTGGGTTGTTTTACTTCTGAGCGACAGTTTTTTTCACACCATGGGCTAAATGTCTAGGTCACATGGACCCCGAAGGCTCAGAGAACGATTGGGGAAGGGGACCCACTACAACAGCTGTTGGGAGACAGATGGTAGCTTCCCGTCAAGGCCATCCAGCGTGTTCTTTAAGGTGCACAGGGTATGGCTCTCCCGCACACGGGATCACGTGTTAACGTCCCATTCGACGGACGGCTGGCTATCCAAGCCCATCGGTGTCAACTACTGAACGTGGGCAGGACGGGGAGTTTTGCGGAGATAAATCTAAATGCTGGAAACTGCTGGGAACTGCAGATTACGAGCCTGACGCGCTACCGACTGAACCGATCCCCGCCCCTCACTTTGTAAGTAATGATGTGGTTAGACCAGGCACGGCCATGCTTGGACAAACTACACCCAGCGAGACATGATGACAAAAACCAATTAAATTTGTAAAAGAGGAAATAAACGTGTAGAGGACCAAAGTCCAACTTCGGCAAAGCGAATTACCATTAAAACAATTAATTTTAATAAAATTATATTGTTTAGCTTTAAACTTTTTTTTTTTTGGCGTTGGTTACTCTTAGGTTATTGGTTATATATATCTTTGGCTTTCTCTTCCATTTCAGTTTTCTATGCAGCCTTTCAGCTCAAAAGTTTGCCCAGGCCTCGATTACACGAAAGTTTAATCAAGCACCCTTTAGTAGCATCCTATTTAGAGAGTGGCTGCACCGATTTGGCCATATTGTCGCATGTGGAATTAGAGATTAGTGAATAGAATTATGAGCAGTTTACCTCAGGGTTTCAGAAGAAGAGGGAGACCTAGGATGCGATGAGAGAAACAATGCAAACAGGACCTTGTTAGAATGGGACTGCAGTGGCCAAACGCAATAGCTATCGCTCAGGGAAGAAGTGTTTGGATCACTAGATTGCACAATCTGATTGGACCTCTGTAGCCCATGACTGTTCGAGGAATTTATATTCTTCCAATCCGTAACCGTAGAGGAGGACAGGAGGGATGGGGCTGAGGCCCCCCTGACAAGTTCATAAGCCCCAACAAGCTTTTCAGTTTGTTTGAATTTTTGAAAATTTTAATTTTTACTACTTTCAAGGATATATTTACATACAAATGAAAAATAATAAATATTCTTTGTCATATTCTCGCATTTCAAATTTTCATTTTTATAAAAATTCTTCATTGAACCCTGCTTCCCTGCATTACCATCTCTCTTTCAGCTGGTTATTGGTTTCATAGGTAAGTTAACAAATTTTTTGTAGACAAATTGATCTCATCTCTATACAGAGATGGAGAAAGTAAAAAAAACTTCTAATGACGTCACATTCTCTAGGTCAGTTCTTATATTGTGGTGGGGGCTAGAGATTCCCTGGGAACAAGCAAAAAAATTACACAAAAACAATTTGAAAACCGACAAATTTTTTCTGAACATGCCAATAAATTTTTTGATTTTTCCTCAACATATTCTATATTGTTTTTGAATCTCTCAATCCACTAGTAGATGTTTTGGGAGCCACTGGTATTGATGGCGAATATTAATGAAATGTTACCATTCATATTCACTCAAAAGGACCAGATTTTTCTCTCATACAGTTCACACGGTAATAAGCACTTTAACTGGCCCAAAAACATTTTCTGTGATTGATAGAAAATTAATTTGTAATTCAGTAAGTTTTATTTTTAAACATCATATGGAGAATTTTTTTTAGAAAACCAGTTGAAGAAGTAGAAGAATTAATTTGACGATAAATGCCAAATGCTATAAAATATCGAATGAAAAGTTTCTAGACTACAGAGCTCTATATATATACGAGACCGTTTTGGCAACACTACATTCCTCAAAAAAATATCTGGCAACCTTCATGTCACGTGACACGAAGGTTCCCGGATCACTAATTTCCAAAAAAAAAATCGTTGTCAGATATTTTTTTCTGAATCTGCAATGAACCATAATGTTTGGATATTTTTTTTCAGCGACTCTACCACAGGCCACAACGGAGAGCAGACGTCATAGATGGCACAGGTTGTAAAAACCAAGATAAATCTCTTAATTCCTTCAAATAGGTTTATTTAATCCTTTTTTTTTTGAAGCACAATTAGCTTTGTAATCATGATTAAGATTATTCTACCTCTCCTGCCATTCAAATCGTAAAGCACTTCGGAAACAACCCTTCAATCGTTATCCCTTTCGCTACAGCAGATGCAAGATACTGGTTGGTTTAATCTGATGACTGGCGTCCGGCCTCTCGGCATGGGAGACTGAAGTGTTAAATGGCTTCGTCTGTAGGAATTAAACGCCACTCGCTTGCAAAAGAATGAATACTGCAGAACAGAATTTTAAAAACATTGAAATATTGCTGAAAAACATCAAACAAAAGAGAAACGAATTTCAATGGCTCAGAAAAATATTTGGTTAGGAAAATGATAAAAAATAACTGTTTTGACAAACAGCATGCGAATGCACTAAGAACATGCGTAAAATAAAAGATTTTCTGCTGCTAAATATATTTCTGCATTATGAAGTACCTGCACTGCAACTATGTTAATGCCTTTCAGTTGTATTTGTAAAAATATAATATATTCAATGCATGCAGGTGAGTTTTTATTAAATTGTTAATTATTAAAGTTTAAACATTAAATATAAAAATAAATTAATAAAAACATTAAAACGCATAAAATTTTAAACATGTTAGGTAAATATTATTCGTCAAGAGATCGAAATGAAATACGGTGTCAAAATGCCTTGCCCTAAAAATAATGTAGGCAAACAAAAAATTTGCACTTAAAAAAAACTTTAAAAATTATTGACCCCTTTTATATCAGACAATAAATAACAAATCCATTTCATATCAAAAGAAAGTCAGATTCAGAATTTAATAATTACTTAACCCTTAAATTGTCCATATCCAGTTAACTGAGTTTAAATATCAAGTTTAAGTAGAGTTCATTTAATTTAAATTTCTGCTGTTTTATTATTCAGAATGAAATGCTTTTTCGTGTGGTATGGTAACATGAGCAATACACATCTGTTTTTCATATAAATAATAATAAATAAATACCCCCTCAAGCAACTGCTTGCCACAGAGTTCTGACAGGAGCCTGTCAGTTTATATGCCATAGTAGAAGGTCTGAGAGGATGGCAGCGCCCTCCGCAGAAAACCTTTCCCGGGGCTCGAACCCTGGTCCCTTAGATCAAGTAGCGAAGCGCGCTAACCACTCGGCCATGGGACGGTCCTGTTATTCAGGGGAAGTTAAAATTCTAAAGTTCATTTGTTTCCCTGATGAAAATTAAAAAAAAAATCGCAATGTGAGAAATCTGAAACTGAAAATGGCTGCCTTTTATATGTATCTGCCACTAAAGATCAAAAACGACTGAAAATAATTAAAGATCACAATAAAAAAAACTCTCAAAACATTCTATTTTTTCATTCCTAATAGTTCAGTAATTTTTGCTTGAAAAAAGTTATTCACTCTTAAAAGTTTAACATCATAACGTTTTGCAAGAGAGGCTCAATACCTGAGAAAATTAAAATAATAATTCCACAAAGAGATAAAAAATATACTTATTCAGTTCAATTTACGTAACTTTGCTGCTTTCTTTCAACTGAGTCGACATATCGTTACGAATTAATTCTTTTAATAGGCATTGATGCTGTTAAACATTGCAGCTTCAGTAACTCTAAACATTAAAGCAAATATCGCAGAAAATAGACATTTTGATATATTTGATTAAATCATTTAATTAATCTTTAGTCGCATTTTTTAATAAAAATTGTCTTTAACGAAATTTTTGGGATCTGAATCTGACTCAATTGCCATAACATGGGTGGTCTTAATAAAATGGATGCTGAATGTGTAAAGATGTTTGTGTAAGATGTTTGTGTAAAGATGTTTGTGTAAAGATGTGTAAAGACAATTGCCATAACATGGGTGGTCTTAATAAAATGGATGCTGAATGTGTAAAGATGTTTGTACAGCACGAGTCTTTTAAATCAAGAACAAAAACAAATTTTTTCCACTTACCGTAGGAAACATTTTAATTCTGAAAACTCAAATATTAAAAGAGGGAGAAAAGAGTGAAACTGTGATTTAAAGACACATTGACAACAATTAGTCCTTTTAAGAGATCACAAATTATCATTCTGTTCGAAAGTTTGGCACTCATTGACAGGAATGGTGCAAGATACCAGCATTCATTTTGGATATGAGGTCTTCGAAATCCGTCGGCAGCAGACTCTTGTGGAATCGAGACAAAAAGAACGAATCAAAAACAGACGACGGTGTGCTGATCAAAGAGATGGTCTCGTTGTCAGCCAGAGGCGCACATTTAGAGGGAATAATTTGTCGCAGAAGAGAAACGATCAGCAGTAGTCTGTTCTTCAATACTGTACCGGATAATAAAGCCAAGAAGATGTACCAAGCTTGGAGGAATAAAAACATGTACATGTAGAGTCTGTTGAGGGACAAGATACACGTGGCATCATGATTTTGAATAGCACCAGAACTGCCATACGTAGACATAGGACATTTGGATATCAGTGGGAAGTAATAATTGGAAAAATCATTCCACGTGTCCATGGGAACGTTTTCAACTTCCCTTGGGACTCCAGTCACTTGGAAGAAATACAGAAGCCAAAGAAATTGAAAAACGTCGATCACAAAGTTCAGAAATTCACAAAAGAAATACACACAAGTGTAAACAACGTGCTTGCCTTGTGTGGCTGCAAGATATTTGGCCAAGATGCAGAGAATGAGATTCTTTTTGTCTTCATCCGCGGCGAGTGTATCCAGTCCTGAGGTAAGTCGAGATATTAACCCTTGCTCGTAAAACTTCCACAGCAGATGAGGAAGATAAAAAATGAATGCTTGCACCAAGAACACCAGATTCACCCAACTGTAAAACTTCAAGGGTATATTGATGTTACGTGGTTTGTATCGATCGATTCCTGGATAGGGAACTTGGACCCCTACTGATTTATCAAAAGAGGATGCGACTATGAAAGTTTCTTTCGCATAACAATATATTTCAAGGAACTTTGGTTTAAAATCACTTTTTGTAGAGCAATTGAAAGAATGCCCTAGCACCAACCTGCAGGTGATGACGAAGCTGAAGGCAACGAGGATAAGCACAGTGCAGCGGTAGTGCAACTTGAACACCAAATTGTCACTGATGGTACTCCTGAAACTGAGCAAAGACTTCACGATTTCCTCCAATCTAGCCATCGCTCCCAGCAGAAACCCGCTATACTTAATGACTATCTTTCTGTAAGACTATACCGTGAGAGTGAAAGCGTCTTTCGTCAGTTAAGATCGTTCGAGATTTTATTTGCAGATATGTTCCAATCTGCCAGTTCTTTTAGCTGTCATAACATACGTCAGATTCTTTCGAGAATTTGATTGGTCGTATCATTTTGTATGTCTTTGATTTGATTTTCTGTGAAGCATATCACGTGACAAGGTTACAGAAATTGGCGGGATGAGGAAATCTGACAATTTCCTTTACTTGCGTAAAGGTCTCTTTATCTGTACTAAGCAGCTTCCGAGAGTTCCAACAATAGATATGTATAATAGGAATGAAGCTAGTCGGATGAGATGTGCTTAAAATGTTTTCGAGTGATTATTATCGTTGTGGTAGTGGAATTTTTCAATTATCTTATGACTTGTGTGATTATCATCTGTAATGTTTACAGTCCCCTTAAGTAGCTCCTAAGGCCAAAATTTTTCAAACTACGCGTAAAAACATCACCTGTGGAAACTGAACTGGTTTACTGATGTAAAAAAAGGTTTCCTCATTTCCTGGAAATTTGCTTAAAGTCCAACTATCGATGGCAATTCCCGTATGAGTCCCCTCCATGAAAGTTTAATAGATTTATTCGCGCCATCTTTATATATTTTCACCATCTTTTTCTCTGTTAGCTTTATGTAAATGAGCGAAAAAGTATTTGATTTTTCCGGTTTTACATGCGCTATAATAAACCCCTAAATAGGGCTGGAATGATTAAAATGATCAGTTCTTACAAGTTTGAGTCATTTGCATAACTCTTGAACTAAGGAAAACGATTACGATGATTAAAATATTCCCTTTTATTTTTAAACGAAATACATTTACCTCCCATAAGACTTTTCTGTGACTATTCTGGGTCCAAGTTAATTTTTGCTAACTGATTTTTCTCCTTTTTATCCCATACTACATCAAAAATATGATAAACCAAAGAACCGTTTTAAAAAAAAAATACTTTCTTTAAACTGCCGGTATTGCTGACGCTTGGAAACGCACTTTCTTCGGTAGAGGTCAGCTTTTTTCGCACGTTACAAGAAGGCATCTCTTTTCTGCTTATACTGTCCAATAAGAGCAGAACACACATCAACTTGTCGCTCCTTCAGAAAAAAAAAACCGAGGAATCCTATGAGCACCAGCTTTTCGAAAGTGCAACTCCTCGCTAAAGACGTTATAAAACCAACCAACATTATTATTCAACGACGCGACAATTTCTTCATTGATAAAGAGATGTTTTTTACGCACCAGCTACTCAACTGCAGCTACGTTTTGAACCAGCTCATGTAACTATGTACGAACCAGTTCATCGTGTAGTGTCACTACAGGATCAGCTTTCCCGTGTCGTCGGGAATCTTCAACACATTCTATACCGTTTGTGAATTTATCAACCTACTGGTACTGTAGACTTGAAGTTGACTCATGCATCATTCGTCCTACACAGCCAACACTCTGAAGTAAATTTCAGCCAGATTTATTTCATCAACATCCAGAAACCGAATTACAGATCGCATTGGAGCCTGTGCAGTAACTACACACGCTCTAGTTTGCTGTGAACGGTAACTGGAGCGTGTACAGTTGCTGTACCGCTCCAGATATTTTTCCTGAATTCTGTAATCACGTGACACGAAGGTTGCCGGATCACTAATTTCTAAAAAGATCGTTGTCAGATATTTTCTCTGAATTCTGTAATCAACCATAATATTCGGATATTTTTTTTCAGCGACTGTACCATAGGCCACAACGGAGAGATGCTGGTTGGTTTAATCTGATGACTGGCGTCCGGCCTCTCGGAATGGGAGGCTAAAGTGTTCAATGGCTTCGCCTGTAAGAATTAAACGCCACTCGCTTGCAACAGAATGAATACTGCAGAACAGAATTTTAAAAACATAAAAAAATTGCTGAAAAACATCAAACAAAAGTCAAACGAATTTCAATGGCTCAGAAAAATATTTGGTTATAAAAATGATAAAAAATAGCTGTTTTGATAAACAGCATGCGAATGCACTAAGAACATGCGTAAAATAAGATTATCTGCTGCTAAATATATTTCTGCATTATGAAGTACCTGCACTGTAACTATGTTAATACCTTGCAGTTTTATTTGTAAAAATATAATATATTCATAGCATGCTGGTGAGTTTTTATTAAATTCTTAATTATTAAAGTTTAAACATTAAATATAAAAATAAATTAATAAAAGCATTAAAGCGTATAAAATTTTAAACATGTTAGGTAAATATTATTCGTCAAGAGATCGAAATGAAATACGGTGTCAAAATGCCTTGCCCTAAAAATAATGTAGGCAAACAAAAAATTTGCACTTAAAAAAAAACCTTTAAAAGTTATTAAAAAAATTCTTAATTAACAGTGTACCTTCTTAACATGTATAGGGACTTAAAAAGAGGCATGTACTTGCTACGATTTTGATGTTGTGTCCAACTACGACGCCATGATACTAACTCCTTACTAATCTCTGGCGTCCAATGGAGTAGCCGTACGAGTACGCCCGTCTAGCGGTTTTATTTTCTTTAGACCCCTTTTATATCAGACAATAAATAGCAAATCCATTTCATATCAAAAGAAAGTCAGATTCAGAATTTAATAATTACTTAACCCTTAAATTGTCCATATCCAGTTAACTGAGTTTAAATATCAAGTTTAAGTGGAGTTCATTTTAATTTAAATTTCTGCTGTTTTATTATTCAGAATGAAATGCTTTTTCGTGTGGTATGTAACATGAGAAATATACATCTGCTATTCATTGCAAGTTAAAATTCTAAAGTTCAGTTTTTTCCCCGGGGAAAATTTTAAAAAAATAGCGGAGGCAATTCCATGTAATATCAGAAATCTGAAACTAAAAATGGCTAATTCAAACTTTTATATGTATATACGACTAAAGATCAAAAACGACTGAAAAATAATTGAAGATCACAATAAAAACTCTCAAAACATTTTATTTTTTCACTCCTCTTCGTTCAGTAATTTTTGTTTGAAAAAAGTTATTCACTCTTAAACGTTTAACATCATAGCGTTTTGAAAGAAAAGCTCAATACTTCAGAAAATTAAAATAACAATTCCACAAAGAGATAAAAAATATACTTATTCAGTTCAATTTACGTAATTTTGCTGCTTTCTTTCAACTGGGTCGACATATCGTTACGAATTAATTCTTTTAATAGGCATTAATGCTGTTAAACGTTGCAGCTTCAGTAAGTCTAAACATTAAAGCAAATATCGCAGAAAATAGACATTTTGATATATTTGATTAAGACATTTAATTTATCTTTAGTCGCATTTTTTCATAAAAATTGTCTTTAGCGAAATTTTTGGGGTCTGAATCTGACTCACAATTGCCATAACATGGGTGGTCTTAATAAAATGAATGCTGAATGTGTAAAGATGTTTGTACAGCACGAGTCTTTTAAATCAAGAATTTTAATCTCTGCAAAATATGCTGCTTAAAGGAGGTTGCAAACTCCTTTGCCTAATCTCATCATTAGTTACAAAGTTGAACCACCTAATGCCCAAGATACTGCGTAAGCATCTGGAATCAAAAGCATCTAGTTTCCTGTTATCTTGTTTACAAAGTGTCCAAGTTTCACTACCATAACTAACCCTAGAAAGAACCAAACTATTATACTTGAGCGACTGTACCATGACTTCTTCCGCGATGTTCATCATAACTTGGTAAGTACAAATCCTGGATACGCCACTGGCTAACCCTCGAATGATTAAAGAACCTTTTTACGGAAAAATACGACTGAAGATAAATTAAGGATCACAATAAAATCTCTATTATCTGGATTTTTTCAGTCGTGTTAGTTCTGTATTTAAAAGAAAAAAAAGTTATAGAGACTTAAACATTCAACAACCTAACTCGTTCTGCAAAAAACACTCAAAACTTAGAGCAATCGAAATAAATCATTATAAAAGGAAAAAACAAATACCTTTATGAAATTTATTGAAGTTCAATTTAATGATTTTTGCTTTCATTTTAGTTTGTTTGACCTTTCAAATGATTTCTGTTAACAGGCATTGCTTATATTAATATTGCAGCTTTTGTGACACTAAACATTAAACAAATGTCGTTGAAAATCGATATTCAGATAGATTTCATTGATAACTTTAATTAAAATCAGCCACTTTTTCCATAAAATGCTTCTTTAAGCAGTTACTGGACTCCAAATCTGACTCACAATTGTGATCACATGAGTGTGGTTTTAATCAAGTAGCCGTTGGGTGCATGAAGATATTCTCATAACGCGATTATTTCAAATCACATCCAAAAACGAAATTTATTCAACTTACCGTACAAAACAGTTTAATTATGAAAACTCAAATTTTAAAAGGGAGAGAAAACAGTGAAACTGTGATTTAAAGAAACATTGACACCAATTCGTCCTTTTAAGAGATCATAAATTATCATTCTGTTCGAAAGTTTGGTACTTATTGACAGGAGTGGTGCAAAGAGAGACAGCACCCATTTTGGATATGAGGTCTTGGAAATCCGTCGGCAGCATATTCTTCTGGAATCGAGACAAAAAGAACCAATCAAAAACAGACGAACGTGTACTGATCAAAGAGATGGTCTCTTTATCAGCCAGAGGCGCACGTATAGAGAGAATAAGGTGCCGCAGAGGAGGAATGATCAGCAGTAGTCTGTACATTAACACTTTACCGGATAAGACACCCAAGAAGATGTACCAAGCGTAGAGGAACAAAAACATGTACATGTAGAGTCTGTTGAGGGGCAGGGTGCAGAGAGCATCATGTTTTTGAACAGCACCAGAAGAGCCATAATTATTTATAAAACATTTGGATAACAGAGGGAAGTAATAATTGGAAAAATCATTCCACGTGTCCATGGGAACATTTTCTACTTCGCTTGAAACTCCAGTCACTTGGAAGAAATACAGAAGCCAAACAATTTGTAAAACGTCGATCACAAAGTTCAGAAATTCACAAAAGACATACACACAAGTGTAGACAACGTGCTTGCCTTGTGTGGCTGCAAGATATTTGGCCAAGATGCAGAGATTGAGATTCTTTTTGTCTTCATCCGCGGTGAGTGTATCCAGTCCTGAGGTAAGTCGAGATATTAACCCCTGCTCGTAAAACTTCCAGAGCAGATGAGGAAGATAAAAAATGAATGCTTGCACCAAGAACACCAGATTCACCCAACTGTAAAACTTCAAGGGTATATTGATGTTATGTGGTTTGTATCGATCGATTCCTGGATAGGGAACTTCGACCCCTACTGATTTATCAAAAGAGGATGCGACTATGAAAGTTTCTTTAGCATAACAAAATATATCAAGGAACTTTGGTGGAAAATCACTTTTTGTAAAGCAACTGAAAGAATGCCCCAGCACCAACCTGCAGGTGATGACGAAGCTGAAGGCAACGAGGATGAGCACAGTGCAGCGGTAGTGCAATTTGAACACCAAATTGTCACTGATGGTACTCCTGAAACTGATCAAAGACTTCACGATTTCCTCCAATCTAGCCATCGCTCCCAGCAGAAACTCGCTATACTTAATAACTACCTTTGTGTAAGACTATACCGTGAGGGAGAAAGCGTCTTTCATCAATCAATATCGTTCGAGATTTTATTTACAGATATGTTCCAAACTGCCAGTTCTTTTAGCTGTCATAACATACGTCAGATTTTTTCGAGAATTTGATTGGTCGTATCATTTTGTATGTCTTTGATCTGATTTTCTGTGAATCATATCACGTGACAAGATTTCCAGAAATTGGCGGGATGAGGAAATCTGACAATTTCCTTTACTTGCGTAAAGGTCTCTTTATCTGTACTAAGCAGCTTCCGAGAGTTCCAACAATAGATATGTATAATAGGAATGAAGCTAATGGGATGAGATGTGCTTAAATGTTTTCGAGTGATTATTATCGTTGTGGTAGTGGAATTTTTCAATTATCTTATGACTTGTGTGATTATCATCTGTAATGTTTACAGTCCCTTTAAGTAGCTCCTAAGGCCAAAAGTTTTCAAACTACGCGTAAAAACATCACCTGTGGAAACTGATCTGGTTTACTGATGTAAAAAAACGGTTTCCTCATTTCCTGGAAATTTGCTTCAAGTCCAACTCTCGATGGCAATTCCCGTATGAGTCCCCTCCATGAAAGTTTAATAGATTTATTCGCGCCACCTTTATATATTTTCACCATCTTTTTCTCTGTTAGCTTTATGTAAATGAGCGAAAAATTATTTGTTTTTCCGGTTTTACATGCGCTATAATAAACCCCTAAATAGGGCTGGAATGATTAAAATGGTCATTTCTTACAAGTTTGCGTCATTTGTCATAACTCTTGAACTAAGGAAAACGTTTACGATGATTAAAATATTCCCTTTTATTTATAAACGAAATACATTTGCCTCCCATAAGACTTTTCTGTGACTTTTCGTCCAAATAATCCAAGTTAATTTTCGATGAGCGAATTCTTCTCATTTTTATCCCATAGTATACGAAAAATGTGATAAACCATAGAACCGTTTTAAAAAAAATACTTTCTTCAAACTACCGGTATTATTTAATTTGAGTATTCGTTTTACTCTCAGTAAAAAGTCACTTGTATTTTTTTAAATATGATGAAAACTAATTTTCAGGTTTTATTTTTATTGAAAGGGTTTTATTTTGCACCTTCTGAAATAAAAAACCCCTCTGAAAAAAGAATGCAGCACCCTGAAGCAATTCATCAACTGGAAAACGTTTCACTCATCACGGAGCAAATTCAACAGCTGGAAACTTTTTCCCCACCACGGATCAAATACATCAGCTGGAAACTTTTCCCCCCACCACGGTGTAATTTTGTGAACTGGAAACTTCCCCCCCCCCATCACGGAGTAAATCCATCAGTTGGAAACTTTTTCACCCACCACTGAGCAAATTCGTCAACTGGAAACTTTTCCACCACCACGGAGCAAATTCATCTACTGAAAATTTTTTTACCCACCACGGAGCAAATTCATTAAATGAAAACGTTTCTCCCTCCACAGAACAAATTCGTTAACTAGAAACTTTTCCCCCACCACGGAGCAAATACATCAGCTGCAAACTTTTTCCCCCACCACGGAGTAATTTTGTGAACTGGAAACTTTCCCCCCCATCACGGAGCAAATCCATCAGTTGGAAACTTTTTCACCCACCACTGAGCAAATTCGTCAACTGGAAACTTTTCCCCCACCACGGAGCAAATACATCAGCTGGAAACTTTTCCCCCCACCATGGAGCAAATTCATCAGCTGGGAACTTCCCCACCACACCATGGAGCAAATTCGTCAGCTGGAAACTTTTCCCCCCACCACGGAGCAAATTCATCAGCTGGGAACTTCCCTACCACACCATGGAGCAAATTCGTCAGCTGGAAACTTTTCCCCCCACCACAGAGCAAATTCATCAGTTGGGAACTTCCCCACCACACCATGGAGCAAATTCGTCAGCTGGAAACTTTTCCCCCCATCACAGAGCAAATTCATCAGTTGGGAACTTCCCCACCACACCATGGAGCAAATTCGTCAGCTGGAAACTTTTCCCCCCACCACGGAGCAAATTCATCAGCTGGGAACTTCCCTACCACACCATGGAGCAAATTCGTCAGCTGGAAACTTTTCCCCCCACCACAGAGCAAATTCATCAGTTGGGAACTTCCCTACCACACCATGGAGCAAATTCGTCAGCTGGAAACTTTTCCCCCCACCACAGAGCAAATTCATCAGTTAGGAACTTCCCCACCACACCATGGAGCAAATTCGTCAGCTGGAAACTTTTCCCCCCACCACGGAGCAAATTCATCAGCTGGGAACTTCCCTACCACACCATGGAGCAAATTCGTCAGCTGGAAACTTTTCCCCCCACCACAGAGCAAATTCATCAGTTGGGAACTTCCCCACCACACCATGGAGCAAATTCGTCAGCTGGAAACTTTTCCCCCCACCACGGAGCAAATTCATCAGCTGGGAACTTCCCTACCACACCATGGAGCAAATTCGTCAGCTGGAAACTTTTCCCCCCACCACAGAGCAAATTCATCAGTTGGGAACTTCCCCGCCACACCATGGAGCAAATTCGTCAGCTGGAAACTTTTTCCCTCACCACGGAGCAAAATCGTCAACTGGAAACTTTTCCCCTACCACGGAGCAAAATCGTCAACTGGAAATTTCTTCCCCCCCCCACCACGGAGCGAATTTATCAACTGGAATCTTCCCCACACCACCACGGAGAAAATTCGTCAACTAGAAACATTTTCTCCCACCATGGAGCAAATTCATCAACTGGAAACCACCCGCTCCCCAATATCGTAAATAACAAGTGTTTCAGACGACAGTAAAGTCATGACGTTAATGAAATTTAAAGGTTTCTTTCCAAGAACGTTGAAAGCACTCATTGTCTCAGATCCTTTATATATTTCCTCCACAGACTCAAGAAGGCAGACATCACTTGAAACGTCAGGTAGCTATGGAATTGCTTTTCTACTGGTTTAAGATTATTTAAGATTAGAATTATTTCTAGTGCTATTTAAAAAAAAAAATTAGAAAGCTAATTTCTCTACAAAATTATTTGGTCAAATACGCTGATGAACTTGCTAAGGAAGTTTGAAGCATAATTATCTCTTTCAAATAATGTATCCCTCATCATAATTGGGGTGGGGGTGGCTCAGTCAGTAGCGCGCCAGGCTCGTAATCTGTAGTTCCCGGGTTCGAGTCCCAGCTGGGTCAGCGTTGAGATTTATCTCCGCAAAACTTCCCATTCTGTCCTCGGGCAGTAGGGGACACCGATGGGCTTGGAAAGGCCGCCGTCTGTCGGATGGGACGTTAAGCCGTGGCCCCGTGTGCGGGAGAGCCATACCCTATGCACGTTAAAGAACACGCTGGATGGCCTTGACGGGAGGCTACCATCTGTCTCCCAACAGCTGTTCCAGTGGGTCCCCTCCCCCAACCTTCTCTGAGCCTTCGGGGTCCATGTGACCTGGCCATTTAGCCCATGGTGTGCAAAAAAGTGCCACTCAGAAGTAAAACAACCCAACGTTAAAGAACACGCTGGATGGCCTTGACGGGAGGCTACCATCTGTCTCCCAACAGCTGTTCCAGTGGGTCCCCTCCCCCAACCTTCTCTGAGCCTTCGGGGTCCATGTGACCTGGCCATTTAGCCCATGGTGTGCAAAAAAGTGCCGCTCAGAGGTAAAACAACCCAATCCTCATACGTAACTACAAAAAGAGGCAGTAAGTTCTTTGTCGTATGAGCTACTTCAAAACTGATGCTAATAGAAAATACGAAATATAGGACATAAAATTAGTTCTTTTGGGATCAGTGTTAAATTGAACCTTGGTAAAAGTAGAAATAGAAAGGCCTATCAGAAACGAAGGACATTTTAAAACGTGCAGCAGGCTGCAAGCTAAGGAGGGAAAAGGTGATCCGTTCGGGCAAGGCCTGACAACTCATCTTTACTTGATTTCTAAGTCGCTGAACTTTCCTGCATGGCGATGAAAAATTCAACATAGCTTAGGTAGAGAGAAATTGCGTGAAGGTTGGGTTGTTTTACCTCTGAGCGGCACTTTTTTGCACACCATGGGCTAAATGGCCAGGTCACGCTGACCACGAAGGCTCAGAGAAGGTTGGGGGAGGGACCCACTGGAACAGCTGTTGGGAGACAGATGGTAGCCTCCCGTCAAGGCCATCCAGCGTGTTCTTTAACGTGCACAGGGTATGGCTCTCCTGCACACGGGACCACGGCTTAACGTCCATCCGACGGACGGTGGCCTTTCCAAGCCCATCGGTGTCTCCTACTGACCGTGGGCAGGGCGGGAAATTTTGCGGAGATAAATCTCAACGCTGACCCAGCTGGGACTCGAACCTGGGAACTACAGATTACGAGCCTGGCGCGCTACCGACTGAGCCATCCCCTGCGTGAAGGTGCAGACGGTACTACAAAGAGAAGGTAGTTTCAAAATTTGTAGTAACTATGCTAAAAGAATCTTATTTTACATTATATTTTTTTAATATGGTAAATATATTTAAGCTAAAAATCTTGGTCATTTGATTTTCACTCTGATTTGAAAGTTTTGACCGATTTAAAAATTATCGTAAATGTAATTTAGTATCATCTTTATTAACGCAATTCTTCGAGTGCCGTTTGCAACTTTTGCACCAATTATTGAGGAAGTGTGGATGTTAGTTTTTTTTCTGAGTGTTGTGAGAGTGGGTAAAAAAAAGTTAGGGTCATATCACGTGGAGGGTAGGAAGGGTCGGTTCGATTGCCAATACTGTGATGAATCCTTTGTGTTTTGTGAGAGGAAGTATGGGTAATTAATACCATACTATACATACCAATTAATACCATACATACAGTGACAACGTTCAGGTTCTTTTCTACAGCTTATTCAAAGCCTACAAAAATCAGTTAATCCTAAATGCCCTAAACATGAGGTTTTATTTCTTTTTAAGCGTTAGATAGTTAACAGCAAAATATAAGTAAGTATTAGACGAAACTTAAGATTAAAAAATTTTAAACAAATATTTTTTGGAAAATAGATATGAAAATTGAAATTATGTTTGAAAATTTAGATGTGCTCATTAGCATCTAGATTTTGAAATAATATTAAATTTAGAGAGAACTAGGACTAACATCACATAACAATATTCATCTACCAGATGTTTTGGAAGAGAGTGCACTTTTCCATTCTATCTGACGGGTATTAAATAAAAAATAAATACCCCCTCAAGCAGCTGCTTGCCACAGAGATCTGACAGGAGCCTTTCAGTTTATATGCCAAAGTAGAAGGTCTGAGAGGATGGCAGGACCTCAGCAGAAAAACGACACATACATCCATGCCTTACCCGGGGCTCGAACCCAGGTCCCATAGATCAGTAGCCAAGCGCGCTGGCCACTACAAAGGGAAAAAACTGAGAAAATAAATAGAATTTTAGATCTTATTAAAATGAAATATTTAGGAACAGTTAGATTAAACGAGTTATATAGGTAGCGAAACTTAGGAGATAGGAACAGAGATATAGGCTGATCGCATCGTAGGAAAATTTGTTCTTAAAGGGTTATAAACTTTTGTATTTTATTTCATCAAAATGAATGATCATCGGCAGGTATTTGGATATAGTTGTGAAAACATTCATACATCTCTGTGTTTAGGAAATTAATAATACGTCATAAATTGCCAACCTTTCCATAGTTATTCTGATTTAGTGTTTCGAGAATTTTAGAGATGATTTTTCTCAATGGTTTCTTTTGCTGTTAAAGTATCTTCCGAAGCATTTTTTTTGATGGGATTTCTTTTGAGTAAATGTTTTACGTAATGACAATTTCTATGATTTCAACTCCGAGCGGCACTTTTTTTTGCACTCAGTGAACTTAGAAAGGGATCAGAGAAGGTTGCGAAAAGGGGATCAGCAACACAAGACACTATACTTGCTGCTAATTAAATCAGATCGACGTGGATAAAAATAAATCTTTTCTTCCGTCTCTAGTTATATTAGGTTGGGTTGTTTAACTTCTGAGCTGCACTTTTTTTTGCACACAATGGGCTAAATGGTTAGGCCACAAGAACCCCGACGGCTCAGACGAGATATCGGAGAGGGTACCCACTGGACAGTTGGGAGACAGATGGTAGCCTCCCGTCAAGGCCATCCAGCGTGTTTTATAATGTGCACAGGATACGAATCTCCCGCACACGGCGGGGCGGGGGTGGCTCAGTCGGTAGCGCGCCAGGCTCGTAATCTGTAGTTCCCAGGTTCGAGTCCCAGCTGGGTCAGCGTTGAGATTTATCTCCGCAAAATTCCCCGCCCTGCCCACGGTCAGTAGGGGACACCGATGGGCTTGGAAAGGCTGCCGTCCGTCGGATGGGACGTTAAGCCGTGGTCCCGTGTGTGGGAGAGCCATACCCTGTGCACGTTAAAGAACACACTGGATGGCCTTGACGGGAGGCTACCATCTGTCTCTCAACAGCTCTTCCAGTGGGTCCCCTGCCCCAACCTTCTCTGAGCCTTCGGGGTCCATGTGACCTGGCCATTTAACCCATGGTGTGCAAAAAAGTGCCGCTCAGAAGTAAAACAACCCAACCCAAATCCCGCACACGGCGCCACGACTTAATGTCCCATCCGACTGACGGCTGCCTTTCAAAGACCATCAATGTCCCCTACTGACTGAGAGCAGAGTGGGAGATGTGGAGATAAGTCTCAATGTTGGCCCAGCTGGAGCTCGAAACTGGGACCTATAGATTACGAGCCTGGTGCGCTACCGACTGAGCTACTGCGACCTACAGTTAAATTATATCTGCTAAGATAACGATTTTTTTTTTCTTCTCCAGTTATATCCAATATGAGTCAGGATACAGATTTTTTTTTATCTCATTTTCAAATAAATCAGGAGTACATCTTCAAGGGATAAGAACTTTTCTTCATGTTGGGCCTAAAGGTTCTCTTCATACATCACTGAAATGTCTCTCGAAACGAGTTCATCATCGCAGCTACCAAGAGAGCATGAAATGTTTGCTGAGCACGTGGAAGGCGCGGTTGTAAACCTCGCCTCGGCACCGAGCGTAACTGATAGTCTCAGGAACACGTGTAAAGTGTGAAGAATGGGACGCCGAGGACCGTGAGCCACATACTGGCTCGGCTATCTAATCTCAGCTGATGCTCGTATCCTTTGCGGTTATTGGCGCTATGTGGCCAAGTTACGGCCAAAGTTATGGCGGGAGGTGGCCAGCCGTGGTCAGCTGGCGTCAGAGAGCAACATTAGAACTGTGACGGAAACAAATGATAATCGAAAAAGTTAAGATAAAGGTACTGTGAGATGATATTATTTCGTATGCATAGTTATCGTGTTTATTTGCAGTCCACGAGTGTTCCGTGTGTTTGACTGTTGATGAGAAAGATTCCAGTTCGAATAACAGAACTAGCTTCAGTTGTTTCATCTCTATGAAGCACTTATTTTTTTGCACACAATGGACTGAAATGGTTAAGTCACACTGATCCCAAAATGTCCCTGACTAGGTAAGAGAGGAGGAAATTCTACACAACAGCATCTTTTATACTTTTGTGCGCCATTTTTATTTTGCACACAATATGCTAAATGGTCAGGTTACAAAGACTCCAAGGGCTGAAGGAGATTGGGAAACGGGACCCACTGAAAAGCTGTAAGAAGACGGAAACCTCACATCAAGGCCACTAAGCGTGTTGTTGTTGGGTTGTTTTACCTCTGAGCGGCACTTTTTTGCACACCATGGGCTAAATGACCAGGTCACATGGACCCCGAAGGCTCAGAGAAGGTTGTGGGAGGGGACCCACTGGAACAGCTGTTGGGAGACAGATGGTAGCCTCCCGTCAAGGCCATCCAGTGTGTTCTTTAACGTGCACAGGGTATGGCTCTCCCGCACACGGGACCACGGCTTAACGTCCCATCCGACGGACGGCGGCCTTTCCAAGCTCATCGGTGTCCCCTACTGACCGTGGGCAGGGCGGGGAAATTTGCGGAGATAAATCTCAACGCTGACCCAGCTGGGACTCGAACCTGGGAACTACAGATTACGAGCCTGGCGCGCTACCGACTGAGCCACCCCCGCCCCACACTAAGCGTGTTATTTAACGTGCCCTGCCTTCTGAATACGGAGCCACGGATTAAAGTTCCATCCGACGAACGGCGGCCTTTCCAAGCCCATTGATGTTCCCTTTCTGATCGAGGGCAGATAAGGGTTTAGCAATGATAAATCTCAACGCTGGCCCTGGGGAAGCCAGATCACGAGCCTGGCACAAGCGGAAGAACCCAACAACAACTAGGATACAGATCCTAACAGTTGGTCAACTCCTCCATTCAGGATAGACCACGTGGTTTATAATTGAATAGGGTAAGACTCTTTTGCCCACTGGTCACTTAGCATTCTGTCTGACAGAGAACATTGACGTCTCCTTCCTCAATGTGGGCGGAGAAGGGACTTTGCACAGGAAATCTCAACAGAAGCTTGGGGTGGGGTGGCTCAGTCGGTAGCGCACCAGGCTCGTAATCTGTAGTTCCCAGGTTCGAGTCCCAGCTGGGTCAGCGTTGAGATTTATCTCCGCAAAATTCCCCGCCCTGCCCACGGTCAGTAGGGAACACCGATGGGCTTGGAAAGGCCACCGTCCGTCGGATGGGACGTTAAGCCGTGACCGTGTGTGGGAGAGCCATACCCTGTGCACGTTAAAGAACACGCTGGATGGCCTTGATGGGAGGCTGCCATCTGTCTCCCAACAGCTGTTCCAGTGGGTCCCCTCCCCCAACCTTCTCTGAGCCTTCGGGGTCCATGTGACCTGGCCATTTAGCCCATGGTGTGCAAAAAAGTGCCGCTCAGAGGTAAAACAACCCAACCCAACCCTCCATTCAGGATAGCCCACGTGGTTTATAATTGAATAGGGTAAGACTCTTTTGCCCACTGGGCCACTTAGCATTCTGTCTGACAGAGAACATCGACGTCTCCTTCCTCAATGTGGGCGGAGAAGGGACTTTGCACAGGAAATCTCAACAGAATCTCAGTGAACTTAGACTTGAACTTAGGAACATCAGATTGCACACTACGTAACTTGAAATATCAGATCACGCACTACCGTTTGAAATATCATCGCCCTTTAAATCCCAGAATTTAAACGTGGCTTTTATCTTATCTCTCTACGTAAGTCTCAACTCTTTGAGGACGGAGACCCAGTCGGTAGCCTTCCAGGCTAATAGTCTGCAGTTCCCCGGTTCGAGTCCCACCTCTGCCAGCAATGAGATTTATCTCCTCTAGATGACCTTGAACAACCTACTGACCTCGAGCAAAATCAGGAGACACTGATGGGCTTTGTCCATCAAATGATATTTTAAGCCGTGCCCCTTGTGCAAGGTTGGGTTTAGTTGTTTTACCTCTGAGCGGCACTTTTTTGAACACCATGTGCTAAATGGCCAGGTCACAAGGACCCCGAAGGCTCAGAGAAGGTTGTGGGAGGGGACCCACTGGAACAGTTGTTGGGAGACAGATGGTAGCCTCCCGTTAAGGCCATCCAGCGTGTTCTTTAAGGTGCACAGGATATGGCTGTCCTGCACACGGGGCCACGGCTTAACGTCCCATCCGACGGACGGCGGCTTTTCCAAGCCCATTGGTGTCCCCTACTGACCGTGAGCAAGGCAGGGAATTTTGCGGAGATAAATCTCAACGCTGACCCAGCTGGGACTCGAACCTGGGAACTACAGATTACGAGCCTGGCGCGCTACCGACTGAGTCCCCCTTCACATCTCAAAATATCGATTAAATGAAAATCGTTCATCGCTGTCAACTCTAAGGAATTCGATGCGAATGTTGAGTTGGGTTGTTTTACTTCTAAGCGGCACTTTTTTGCACACCATGGGCAAAATGGCCAGGTCACAAGGACCACAAAGGCTCAGAGAAGGTTAGGGGAGGGGACCCACTGGAACACCTGTTGAGAGACAGATGGTAGCCTCCCGTCAAGGCCATCCAGCGTGTTCTTTAACGTGCACAGGGTATGGCTCTCCTGCACACGGGACCACGGCTTAACGTTCCATCCGACGGACGGCGGCTTTTCCAAGCCCATCGGTGTCCCCTACTGACCGTGAGCAAGGCAGGGAATTTTGCGGAGATAAATCTCAACGCTGATCCAGCTGGGACTCGAACCTGGGAACTACAGATTACGAGCCTGGCGCGCTACCGACCGAGTCCCCCTGCCCCCCCCCCCCCCCCCCCCCCCCCCCTCCTTGTGCAGGAGAACTATATTTGGTGTGCGTTAAAGAATGTGATGAATAGTTTTGATGATGGGAAGCTTCCATCTGTCTCTAACATCTTTCCAATGGGTTCCCTTCTCTGAGCGATCGGGACCTTTGTGACCTGGTCATTTAGCCCATTGTGTACACAAAAGTGCCATTCAGCGATACAACCCAACTCATTCCCTCTCACGCCCTCAGAGGTCTTCTATGTGGCGGCTCATATTACCTATACCAGTCGGCTCCAGTTCGATTTCTGTGGCTACGTGAGAGAAAATAGTAGTTTTGGCAAGCAGATGAATAAGAAAAACAAAACGAAACAAATGGGAAGCAGAAAGTGAACAATCTTAGGGCATCATCTATGCGAGAAAAGAATGTGCTCCATTTATTTCGTTGACCATTGAAAATCTTACCTGGTGAAGCTTTGCTACCAAGGGTAACTGAATGAATGTAATTACTCTACCCCCCCCCCCCAAAAAAAAAAGGAAACCACCACTTCCTGCTTTTCTAACATCTAACCATTGTGCTCCTCTGGTGGCAGAACCACAAAGCACGAGGCTACAATGCACGAAGAAGAACAAAGTTTCCCTAGCGAGGCTCGCATAGTATTCGATCGAGTTCCATGCCTACAGTAGACTCTGTGCCTGTCTGGGCAGAGTTCTTTTTCTACCTATGTGTGTGAGAGCTTTGTAGAAGGGTTGGGTTGGGTTGTTTTACCTCTGAGCGGCACCATTTTGCACACCATGGGCTAAATGGCCAGGTTACATGGACCCCGAAGGCTCAGAGAAGGTTGGGGGAGGGGACCCACTGGAACAGCTGTTGGGAGACAGATGGCAGCCTCCCGTCAAGGCCATCCAGCATGTTCTTTAACGTGCACAGGGTATGGCTCTCCCGCACATGGGTCCACGGCTTAACGTCCCATCCGACGGACGGCGGCTTTTCCAAGCCCATTGGTGTCCCCTACTGACCATGGGCAGGGCGGGGGAATTTTGCAGAGATAAATCTCAACACTGACCCAGCTGGGACTCGAACCTGGGAACTACAGATTATGAGCCTGGCGCGCTACCGACTGAGCCACCCCCGCCCCTTTGTAGAAGGGTACCTGCTCTTATCTTGTCAGGATAATCACTCAGGTGGCCGAATACACAAACTCATGTATTTCAACTATGTATACTTTTTTATTTACAAACACTTTAACTCTATGGCTTGTAAATGGTAGCTAGGCGTAACTGGAAGGAGAGCTGTGTACCAATCCCCAGTGATGATGCACAGAACCGGCCAGGTCTAGCACCTAATGTCCGACCCCGCCTTCTCGTGGTGCAGGCCGTTAGTACCTTTCAAAAGAGATATTCTCTTTTGGAAGGGAACGGAAGGGGAGGGCTGCCAGTTCAGTATGGCCTACTGATCTGGTCATCTATGGCCACTTTTTTCCTTTTTTTTCAACCCTGCTGAGGAGTGGTCAACTTCACAGGGTCCTGGTGCTGACCATTTATACCTACTAGACTGGACTTGTTTATGGATTTGAGCTTGATTATGGATCCTGGACTTGCTGCACTGGTGGGCCTCTGTTGAGGGAGAGTCTGCCGCTGTGTTTTCTGTTTGCTTCTGGGTTGCCAGCTCTAAGTGAACAGAGACATGGGATACCTTATATCAGCTGGTGGATAATCCTAATCAGAGGCCATCGCAGGTACCTGAACCTTACTTAGCTAGTTGGGCATCGTCAAGCCTAAACTGGAGTAATGTGTCTCAGGCAGGCCATATGGTTCTTGAAAAAGTCCACTTGAAAAGGTGGTGCCTGAAGTTCCTACCAGCATCGGTGACTTCAGCCTTTAGCGGAGGAGGAACAGGTCTTTGCCCCATGCCTGCGATCAGGGGGCTGTTTGATATTGTTGGCCCTACCAATCTCAATAAACCTAATTTCTTTAAAAATCCTACTAATCATTTTCTCTCTGCAGGAACGTGGAACGTGAGGACATTACATAGAGATTATTCTCTTGATGTCCTCATGCAGGAATTCCAGCGCTATGACCTAGATATTCTAGGCTTGCAAGAGACCAGATGGACAGGTAAAGGTGAGATACTTAAAAATAACTTTAAATTTCTCTTTACAGGGAGGGAGGATGGAAAGCATCACCAAGGCGTGGGTCTGCTGCTCAGCAGACATGCTAGTGATGCTCTTCTAGGATATGAGTGCATTAATGAAAGGTTTCTCACAGCAAACTTTCAGACAAGCATTAAAGACTTGAATGTTATCTGCTTTCATACAACATTAAAGACTTGAATGTTATCTGCTGCTTATGCCCCCACTGAGGATTGCTGATGAGGATGAGAAGGATAGGTTTTACAGGACAACTTCATGATATTTTGAATTCTGTCAAGATAGGAGATATTACCCTTGTTCTAGGTGACTTCAATGCCAAAGTTGGTACTGACTCTGACCTTTGGGGAGGAGTAGATATGCCCGTTTGTTATTGGTACTGCAATGGCAATGGGCAACGTCTCCTACAGGTAAGTAAACTAAATGGTTTCAGAATAACTAACACATATTACAAACACCGCGACATACAGTAAGTACACATAGTTTCACCTGATGGTCTGCAATAAGAATATGTTGATTATATATTAATTAACAGCAAATGACGAGCTTATACCCATTCCATACCTTTTTAAAAGTGTCTTGCATCTTAAACTTAAAAAGTGTTGTGCTAGGGTTAAAAAATTTACCTTTAATACTGAAGCTCTGAAAGACCCAGTTATAGCTAAAGCTTACCATGATAGGTTACTTAGTCATTATGACAGTCATGGTTTGCTTAATACTGAAGTTGAGGAAGAATGGGGCCATTTTAAACAGGCTTTTTTGGAAACTAACAATACTCTTTTAGGGAAAAAGGAGCAGAGGAGGCAGAAGTATTTAAGTGATAAGGCACTTGAGCTTATTTCGGAAAGAAGGAACTGCAGGAATGTCCTTAATCAGTACCCTACTAGTCCTAATAGAAAGCATTACAAAGAACTTAATAAACGTGTAAAGGATCAGTTAGCCTACTGATAAGAATCTTTGGCTTGATGCCTTGCTGACAAAGCTGAGGAAGCAGTTAGACAGCACAACAGCAGAGAGCTGTACCAGATAGTTAATGTTTTGTGTGGTAGAAAACGAACAGGTATACAGGGGATTGAAGGATAAACAAGGCAAGGTTATAGAAGGTGAGGATTCTGTCATGGCTAGGTGGGCTGAGCATTTCAGTGATGTTCTAAACAATGTAGTTAGTTCTACTCCCATTGTTTGCAATGATGATAGATGCATTGTTGGCTTTAATGTTGGCCCTATAACACAATCTGAAGTTAGTTTGGCTATTTCTAAACTTAAACTTCATAAATCCCCAGGGGTGGATGAAATTACTACGGAAATGCTCAGAGCTGGGAATGTTTCAGTTACCATTTGGATGACTGAATTTTGAATAACTTTTATGATAAAGGCATGGTTCCTAAAGATTTTACCAGAGCTATTATTATCCCTATTTTCAAAAAAGGTGATCGCAGTTCTTGTGATAACTATAGGGGTATCAGCCTACTCTCCGTTCCAGGTAAAGTCTTTCCATGATTGTGCTTAATAGATTAAGAATCTGGTTGACAGGCAATTGCGTGATGAGCAATGTGGATTCAGAAGTGGTAGGGGATGTGTAGATCAGATATTTTCACTTAGGCAGATTCTGAGAAATGTTTCGTGTTTCAGAAACCTTTGGTTGCTAGCTTTGTTGATTTCAAAAAGGCTTTCGACTCTGTTGATCGTCATAATTTGTGGTTGATTGTGAGATCATATGGTATACCAGACAAGTTAGTTAACATAATGAAAGCTCTCTATAATAACACTGAGTCATGTGTGAGAGTTGGTAAGTCTTGTAGCAATTGATTTAGCATTACTTCTGGTGTTCGACAAGGGTGCATTTGTCTCCTTTTCTCTTTAGTTTGGTTGTTGATTATGTTATGCGAAATTCACTTCGAGGGAAAGCTTTTGGCCTTAAATGGGCTGGAGATAAGAAAATTTCTGATTTAGATTATGCTGATGATTTAGCCCTTTTGGCAAATGATGTTGATGAGATGAACTCTTTCGTTCGAACTGTTGATGAGACTGGTAGTACAGTAGGTTTGGTTATAAACAGAGAGAAAACTAAAGTGATGAAAATTGGTCAGGAAGGTTGTGATTCAGTTAATCTGAATGATTGCAGTCTTGAGCAGGTGTCACAGTTTAATTACCTTGGGAGCTGCGTAACTGATACTGGTGATGTGCGGCATGAGATTAACAGACGAATAGGTATTGCTGCCGGGACTTTTAAGAATCTATGGAGATTGTGGAGAAATAGGCGTATACACCTAAAGACTAAAATTAGACTGTATAATAGTTTGGTTCTTTCTAGGGTTAGTTATGGTAGTGAAACTTGGACGCTGTGTAAGCAAGATAACAGGAAACTAGATGCTTTTGATTCTAGATGCTTACGCAGTATCTTGGGTATTAGGTGGTTTAACTTTGTAACTAATGATGAGGTTAGGCAAAGGAGTCTGCAACCTCCTTTAAGCAGCATATTGTGCAGAGAGAGACTCCGCTGGTTTGGCCATGTTGCCCATATGGATAATTATAGATTGGTGAATAGGGTTATGAACAGTGTGCCTAGAGGCCTCAGAAGGAGGGGGAGACCTAGGATGTCGTGGGCAGACAATGTCAAACAGGACCTTGTTAGAATTGGTGTACAGTGGCCGGATACAGCAGATGTAGCTCAGGACAGATATGCTTGGAGAATTAAACTGCGCGGTCTGGTTGGACCTCCGTAGCCCATGGCTGCTTGAGGATGATGATGATGATGATAACTCTATACATACAGTGACTGCCCACCCGGTGCAGTCACTGGCCGAATTCAACACAGGCTATAACGAGCCTCAGTGGTCCCACCGCTAGATACAGACAAAGCTTAAAACGAGCTGCAAACGAACAGTCTAACATCCAGAGAGTTTCATGGTCCAGTTCGAACCGTCCGCTGGATGATGTCACGTGTCCTTCGGGGGACGTTAGGGTGTCTCGGCCAATAGCGTTAGAACACGATCGCCGTGCCAGGATGACTCTTGTCGCCTTTCTTCATCGTGCTCTCAAAACTGGCCCTGCCGCTGGCGCTATGTCGCCAGGCCGGTAGGCACTGCCGCCAAAATGGCGATCCTGACCCTTCACTCCCACAGAGTCCCTACACTTACAATCTAGGCAGACTTATCCTATATCAAAGAGGTGACTGGAAGCCAACTGGGACTCTTCAAGTTGGATGTTTTCAGCATTAATGGTTGTAAAAATAAAATGGTTCAAGATGTTAACAAAAAAAAAGTCGCATGACGTCACCAGAATTCTTTAATGATTGCGTTAGAAGTAAATATGAAGGTCACGTGGTTTCAAGATGCTTTCAAAGGTAAATCGAATTTCGAAATTTACCCTCAAATTCAAAATTCACCTTATATATAAAATAATATTCATATAGATAAAATAGAAATAATTCATATATATGAACATTTATATATATTAAAAGTCATTTCATATAGCTGAGGAACAGCCATGGCAAACGTCTACAAAGACGAAATTTCGATGTTTTGAAATCAGATTTGGTTTGGTTGTTTGGGATTTTATGGCACATGACCTGCTCTGGCTGTACAAATTAAAAGGAAAGTCGCTGAACTCATAATTAAATTTAAAATCGAAAGATGCAAATTGAAATATTGCCAAAAAAAAATTACGAAAATCAGCAACAATGGATGTAAAAAACAAACATCAATAAACAGTGGGTTTATAACACCTGCATAGAAATTACCAGAAAAGCCCATGTCCTTTGGATGGGGGGCGTTAAACCGTGACCTCATGTGCAGAAGAGCCATAACCTGTTCACGTTAAAGAACAGAAATGTTGACTGCTTCGTGGTGAGGAGAAAGTCCGCTGAGGACAATATGGATCAAAAATCAAGAAGTTCCACCATTTTCTCAAATGTTGCAGCGATGGAACATCAGAGCCTTACACAGCCACAAGACCTGGTTGGATTTTCACTGGTCGAGTCTTCTGTGTCAACAGAATCTGAACTACTAATTGAATCTCCAGCTTCAAATGCATTTACAATACCTACCGTCATACTCGCTCCTATTTTGCGTGGGGCGGGGGTGGCTCAGTCGGTAGTGCACCAGGCTCGTAATCTGTAGTTCCCAGGTTCGAGTCCCAGCAGGGTCAGTGTTGAGATTTATCTCCGCAAAATTCCCCGCCCTGTCCACGGTCAGTAGGGGACACCGATGGGCTTGGAAAGGCCGCCGTCCGTCGGATGGGATGTTAAGCCTTGGCCCCGTGTGCGGGAGAGCCATACCCTGTGCACATTAAAGAACACGGTGGATGGCCTTGACGGGAGGCTATCATCTGTCTCCCAACAACTGTTCCAGTGGGTCCCCTCCCCCAACCCTCTCTGAGCCTTCGGGGGTCCATGTGACCTGGCCATTTAGCCCATGGTGTGCAAAAAAGTGCCACTCAGAAGTAAAACAAACAAACAAACAAACCTATTTTGCGTCTAACAGCTCGCGTGTGTAACACTGATAACTACTGCCACATAGTGAAACTATATGGTACTAACATGCGGTGGTAGCACAGCCCTAGATATTTCTTTCTTTAGCGGGGATCAAATTGGGAACCCTACTTTTTGACTTACCCTCGTACATATATATTCTGAATTTTCGTATATACAGTATATATTATATACCTGAAAATTTCGCGCATTTTGCAAAACATGTCCAGACGTTTAAACTATATATTCACGTGCACAGGTAAATCATTACGAGTACTAACCAACTTCTCGTTGTAACAAATTACAAATGATTGGATTCAGACAAATGTCGTAAGAAAATGGATTAATGCATATTTAGGAAGACTTGTATTGACACCGTCCTTGGGTTGGGTTGTTTTACCTCTGAGCAGCACTTTTTTGCACACCATGGGCTAAACGGCCAGGTCACATGGACCCCGAAGGCTCAGAGAAGGTTGGGGGAGGGGACCCACTGGAACAGCTGTTGGGAGACAGATGGTAGCCTCCCGTCAAGGCCATCCAGCGTGTTCTTTAACGTGCACAGGGTATGGCTCTCCCACACACGGGGCCACGGCTTAACGTCCCATCCGACGGACGGCGGCCTTTCTAAGACCATCGGTGTCCCCTACTGACCGTGGGCAGGGCGGGGAATTTTGCGGAGATAAATCTCAACGCTGACCCAGCTGGGACTCGAACCTGGGAACTACAGATTACGAGCCTGGCGCGCTACCGACTGAGCTACCCCCGCCCCAACACCGTCCTTGGTGAGTGAGTTAAAGGTACCTGGGTTCGAGTCTTGGATAAAGTATGGATCTCAGCTTTCTGTGTTGTATTTATGATGAGGTCTCGTCTTCCTCACAGATCTTATTTAACTTTCAATATTATTTAAATTTCAAATAATTAATTTATTTACAATAATTAATACTTATTTTGTTTATTTATTCAGGTGTATTTAACCGACAGGGGCGGGGGTGGCTCAGTTGGTAGCGCACCAGGTTCGCAATCCGTAGTTCCTAGGTTCAAGTCCCAGCTGGGTCAGCGTTGAGATTTATCTCTGCAAAACTCCCCGCCCTCCCCATGGTCAGTAGGGGACACCGATGGGCTTGGAATGACCACCGTCCGTCAGATGGGACGTTAAGTTGTTGTCCAATGTGCGGGAAGAGCCATACCCTGTGCACGTTAAAAAACATGCTGGATGGCCTTGACGGGAGGCTACCATCTGTCTCCCAACAGCTGTTCCAGTGTGTCCCATCCCCCAACTTTCTCTGAGCCTTCAGTGTCCTTGTGACCTGGCCATTTAGCCCATGGTGTGCAAAAAAAGTGCCGCTCAGAGGTAAAACAATCCAAATCCAAAATTTAATCGACAGGCTCCTGTCAGACCTCTGTGGAAAGCAGCTGCTTAGAAGAGTATTAATTTTTTTGTATGACATAATAAAAGCTGGGTCCTAATTGCCTGGGCTTCAATTGTAGTCGAGCAATAGAGCAGAATTTGTAAATGCTGGCCCGGCCTCATAGAGGTATATTAGACGTCCCAGAATCTGCAGGCCTCTCGCAGAGCATCAATTTGTCTCGCTCCCCCCCCCCCCCCCTCACACACACAACACCAACCTTTAAACGTCCCGCGAAATTCATTCTTCTTAAGTCGGTTTTATCTAGTTTAGGGGTTCTCAACGTGGGGTATGCGGTAAAATTTTTTGTGATACGCCGTAACAGCTCAAAAGTCGCTAGATCAAGTAACTTAGTAAATATAACCATTGTTATACTATAACTACAGTTTTATCTATCTGTACAAGGGGTACGCTAGTTACATACACATTTCCAGGGTGTACGTGAATCATAAAAGGATGAGAACCACTGATCTAGTCTATAATAAGTTAAAATGTCTGTGCGTGTTTTTTATATGGAAAATTGGAACAGTTTTTGGTCTTTCTTTTTAATAACATGTTCATAAATTAACTGTGTGAGTCTCAACTAGTTCAATTTAATTTGTAGCCTAGGCTTTTATAGAAGCCTGGGCTTAAATTATAGCTGGGTACAAACAAAAAAAATTTAAATTGCAGCCCAGACTATTGTTCGAATATTTTACCGTATTTCTATGCAGCTGTTTTACGATAAACTTTAAGAAGGTACTCAAATGAAGAGTGTGACAGGTTTTCTTTTGAAAATAGACGATGGTACATTTATCAAAGAGTACTTCTAGCATTCGCATTTGAAAAACGAAATTTTAAATGCCAAAAAAGCGAGCAAAAATTAAATCCTGGGGAAGAAATTGTATCTGCTGTTTGGCGTTTGTGCAGCCTTTACTCCAGAACAGTGATCCCCAACTTTGGCAACAACTATGAATTCTCATTTTTTCTGTGGACCCTGTATCAAGACTAACTCTTTCATTCGACCTCCTTTCCATCATTACTTACACACTTTAACCGAAATATAGATCCTCGCAAAGATTGCCAAGAATGGGTTTTATCTCTAGTGCTTTATCTGCTGTTCATTTGTTGATTGTTTTGAAATTTGAATCTAAACATTTGAGTGGAGAAAATTCGATGCTACAGAAACGCTTACGTCATCAACAGCCAATTATTTTATCTTGTGATCAACAAGAGATATCCGCTATGTTAATAAAGATCCGGGAAGTTAGTTAAGAGGAAATTTTTATAAATTTCTTTTCTTTTTGTACCAATTTCGTGGATCCTCTTTACAAACTTCGAGAAACCCTTTTCACAAACTTCGTGAATCCTTTTAATTCCTTCGCAGACCCTGTTTGCTACCGCCTCGGATCCTTTTTAAAACTTCACGAATTTGTTTAGCGGCGCCCCTTCTACCACCTTCGTGAATCTGTTTACAACCTTCGCGAATCTCCTTTGTACCTTTGAGGATCCTCTTCACTACTTTCGTGGACTCTCTTTACTACCTTCGAGGATCCTCTTCACTACTATCGCGGACTCTACTACCTTCGAGGATCCTCTTCACTACTACTGTGGACTCTCTTTACTACCTTCGAGGATCCTCTTCACTACTATCGTGGACTCTCTTTACTACCTTTTAGGATCGTCTTCACTACTTTCGTGGACTCTCTTTACTACCATTTAGGATCGTCTTCACTACTTTCGTGGACTCTCTTTACTACCTTCGAGGATCCTCTTCACTACTATCACAGACTCTCTTTACTACCTTTTAGGATCGTCTTCACTACTTTCGTGGACTCTCTTTACTACCATTTAGGATCGTCTTCACTACTTTCGTGGACTCTCTTTACTACCTTCGAGGATCCTCTTCACTACTATCACAGACTCTCTTTACTACCTTTTAGGATCGTCTTCACTACTTTCGTGGATCCTCTTCACTACTTTCACGGACTATCTACCTTTTAGGGTCGTCTTCACTACTTTCATGGACTCTCTTTACTACCTTCGAGGATCCTCTTCACTACTACCGCAGGCTCTCTTTACTACCTTCGAGGATCCTCTTCACTACCACCGCGGACTCTCTTTACTACCTTCGAGGATCCTCTTCACTACTATCGCGGACTCTCTTTATTACCTTTTAGGATCGTCTTCACTACTTTCGTGGACTCTCTTTACTACCTTCGAGGATCCTCTTCACTACTTTCGGGAACTCTCTTTACTACCTTCGAGGATCTTCTTCACTACTATCCCGGACTCTCTTTACTACCTTTCTTTTAGGATCGTCTTCACTACTTTCGTGGACTCTCTTTACTACCTTTTAGGATTGTTTTCATTACTTTCGTGGACTCTCTTTACTACATTCGAGGATCCTCTTCACTACTTTCGCTGACTCTCTTTACTACCTTCGTAGATCCCTGGGAGCCCAGAGACCATAGGTTGGGAACCACTGATCTAGAAAATATTATCTTAAAAGTATTTACGCAAATAAACATCTAAGGCAAACAAGAATGCTGATAATAAAAGACACATGACTCTGAATTAGGAAAAAGTAATTTATTCTTAAATCCCAAAGAGCTTTAATTTAATCGTCGTAGGAACAAGCATAAGTCCACCATCATCACCACACGTGTAATGGGTTTCATTTCCTGTAGCGTGGAAATTGGCTGCTGGCTTCGGAGTGGACTCGAAGCAGAAAAAGACGAGAAAAGAGAAAGAATGAGCAAAGATCCAGTTGAAGACGACTCTAATGAAGAAAGGCAGAGCAAAAATGGAATGGAGTAGTTCTCAGCTAGTTAATAACTCTAACTATTCAGGTTCGGTTGGTTAACTACGATGTAGTAGAAGCTGCAGACAGAAAGTTCTCAATAACAACAACATGCATTCCATCTCGAATTGATATGTAGAAAAATAAAGACTCTGTCTCTATGTCTTCGAAGCACCGGAGTACATCCTTTAGGTGATGGTTTCTCTTCAAGGAGAAGAACAAGAATATCAGATGCATCAAGGCTAAATTGCATTTCTGATATATATATTATACAACATCATGCGCTCATTTGGAGAACAGTTTCCTTTTTGATGGCACTGAAGGTAATGGAAAAGTAAATTACGAACATTTCACACAATGCAATTAAATATCACATAATTAGTCTGAAACATTACATTCCAAGCATTTTTTCACATAGTGACGGGTTCATTTGACAATTTTATATTCATGAAGCCAGGACAAATAAGAAGAGGTGATCGTTACGATTAGTTGTAGCTCTCAGCGGATATTTCACTTGTCTAAGTAAAACAAATCTCGTTGGACTTTCTTTTTATATCCAGAGCTCAAAGAATGAAAGAAAGCAACTTCAATACTGTACCATTTTAAGGTCGCAGCCATGAACAAATCGATTTAGCGTTATTAACATTTCACCTTTTAATGTCTTAACAGAAATCAAATTGCGTTGTTGGTAATGGACTTGCCTTAATACTTCGAAAGTTCTTAGTTTGCTGTTGGGTTGTTGTTTAACATCTGAGTGGCACATTTTTGGACACTATGAGCTAAATGGCAAGATCACATGGATCCGAAGTGCTCAGAAAAGGATGGGTTCGGTTGTTTTACTTCTGAGCGGCACTTTTTTGCACACCATGGGCTAAATGGCCAGGTCACATGGACCCCAAAGGCTCAGAGAAGGTTGGGAGACATATGGTAGCCTCCCGTCAAAGCCATCCAGCGTGTTCTTTAACGTGAACAGGGTATGGCTCTCCCACACACGGGGCCACGGCTTAACATCCCATCTGACGGACGGCAACCTTTCCAAGCCCATCAGTGTCTCCTACTGACCATGGGCAGGGCGGGGAATATTTGCGGAGATAAATCTCAATGCTGACCCAGCTGGGACTCGAACCTGGGAACTACAGATTACGAGCCTGGCGCGCTACCGACTGAGCAACCCAAGCCCCAGAAGAGGACGAGGGAAAGGGACTCACTGGACAGCTCTTAGGAGCTGTACATATGGCAGCCTCTTTTCAAGGCCATCTAGCGTGTTCTATAACGTGCACACGATATGGCTCTTCTGCATAGGGAACCACAGCTTAATGTCTCATCTAACGGACGGTGGCTTTTCCAAGCCCATCAGTGTTCCCTACTGATCGACAGCAGGGCGGGGAGTTTTGCGGAAATAAATCTCAACGCTGACCCAAGTGAGACTCGAACCTGGTAACTACAGATTGAGAACCTGGTTCTTAGTCTTCTGTGAGACCACCTCCATTGTTGGAAAAGGTGTTATGTTAACATCCCAGAAAGTTCCTAGTTTTCTGTGAGGCCACCTCCATTTTTGATAATGATTTTGAGACGCCAGAAAGCTTGAAAATGTTATCGCTTCTTGTGTGACCATACCCGGAGAAATGGCGCAGATGATATACCAAGTCGATGATTTAAAGACACAGATCATTCAACAATTTTTATGTTATCTCGAAGCTGTATCTTTGAATTCATGCCAATGGCGGACTCGAAAGGCGTTTAATCCAGCACTGCAGATATCTGGCCACAAATTGGCATTGCTCGTGTCTGGGCTGTTCCATTCCTCGCTTGACGCATTCTACGAGGCCCAGCTGATGCGCAGAGATGTTGTTGCGAACGCGTGATAATGGCATT
The DNA here is from genome assembly GCA_038380435.1 of Ryuthela nishihirai. Taxonomy (NCBI): domain Eukaryota; kingdom Metazoa; phylum Arthropoda; class Arachnida; order Araneae; family Heptathelidae; genus Ryuthela; species Ryuthela nishihirai. Next base: position 48,270,270 of record JAWZYU010000030.1, read on the forward strand.
TCGAAAAGGAGCGATCTACTCGGTAATTAGACTGATTAGAGCAGCTATCAGATCAGCTGAGGAGCTCGTTCATTATGGAGAGCCCAGTTAATGCACCGCTATCTTAAATTTCGAATTCGTTTAAAAGGTATGATTTAGTCATTTACTAGTTTAGAGAGGTTCGTTAAAGAGGTCTCTGTAGGTGCCTTACAGTCAGAGGAGACCAATAGTGGATGTTAGAATGAATAGCTTTCAAAGCCGATGCAAAAAGACTTTAATTATACACCATTCTTTAGTGAGCGTTGGTTCTCTCAAATGCATTTTGTCGAATGAATATTTTACACCAAAGTGATTTTACACGGCCCTACTGAAATATTAGGGAATATCCATTTATGTCAAATAATTGGGTTATGTTTTACCTCTGAGCGGCACTTTTTTGCACACCATGGGCTAAATGGCCAGGTCACAAGGACGCCGAAGGCTCAGAGAAGGTTGGGGAAGGGGACCCACTGGAACAGCTGTTGGGAGACAGATGGTAGCCTCCAGTCAAGGCCATCCAGCGTGTTCTTTAACGTGCATAGGGTATGTCTCTCCCACACATGGGGCCACGATTTAACGTCCCATACGACGGACGGCGGCCTTTTAAAGCCCATTGGTGTCCCCTACTGACCGTGGGCAGGGCGGAGAGTTTTGCGGAGATAAATCTCAACGCTAACCCAGCTGGGACTCGAATCTGGGAACTGCAGATTACGAGCCTGGCGCGCTACCGACTGAGCCCCCCCCCGCCCCCCCATTTATGTCAAATAGAATCAAACAACGAAACTCTATATTTGGTTTGGGCTGTTTTACATCCGAGCAGATTTTTTTCCACACCATGGGATAAATGGCCAGGTCACAAGGACCCCGAAGGCTCAGAGAAGGTTGGGGGAGGGAACCCACTGTAACAGTTGTTGGAGACAGGTGGGAGCCTCCCGTCAAGGCCACCCAGCGTGTTCTTTAATGTGCGCAGGGTATTGCTCTCCTACACATGGGACCACAGCTTAACTTACCATCCGACGGACGGCGGCCTTTCCAAGCCCATCGATATCCCCTACTGACAGTGGGAAGAGCAGGGAGTTTTGCGGAGATAAATCTCAACACTGACCCAGCTGGGACTCGAACCTGTGAACTACAGATTACGAGTCTGGCGCGCTACCGACTGAGCCCCCCCCCCCCCCCCCCCCCGCCGAAACTCTAAAACTTTTAAAATATGCATTTAGTGGAAAAATGTGACACGATAAATTAAAGATAAAATCTATTTAAATCTTGATTTTTCAACAATATGTACTAAAGAGTTGAGGGGAAACTAAAATACTTCACAACAGCAATGCGTCAAAATATTAAAACTTAATAAATAATGTTTCAAACTATTTAAAAAAAAAAGAAATATACATTTTAGAAGTTTGTTTAATGATTACTTCAATATTAAAGAATTACGAATTTTTTTTTGTAAAAAGATAATTGTTAAACATTCCAGTTTCAATAACTCATTAAACACTGGGTTGGGTTGGGTTGTTTTACCTCTGAGCGGCACTTTTTTGCACACCATGGGCTAAATGGCCAGGTCACATAAACCCCGAAGGCTCAGAGAAGGTTGAGGGAGGGGACCCACTGGAACAGCTGTTGGGAGACAGATGGTAGCCTCCCGTCAAGGCCATCCAGCGTGTTCTTTAACGTTGGGTTGTTTTACCTCTGAGCGGCACTTTTTTGCACACCATGGGCTAAATGGCCAGGTCACATGGACCCCGAAGGCTCGGAGAAGGTTGGGGGAGGGGACCCACTGGAACAGCTGTTGGGAGACAGATGGTAGCCTCCAGTCAAGGCCATCCAGCGTGTTCTTTAACGTGCACAGGGTATGGCTCTCCCGCACACGGGGCCACGGCTTAACGTCCCATCCGACGGACGGCGGCCTTTCCAAGCCCATCGGTGTCCCCTACTGACCGTGGGCAGGGCGGGGAATTTTGCGGAGATTAATCTCAACGCTGACCCAGCTAGGACTCGAACCTGGGAACTGCAGATTACGAGCCTGGCGCGCTACCGACTGAGCCACCCACGCCCCCATTAAGCACTGAAACAATATTGTTGAAAATCTATATTTAAATAGATTTGATTATGTTCTTTAATTTGTCTTCAGTCACATTTTTCTATTAACTGCATATTTTAGAAATAATAGAGCTTTGACGTTAGATTCTTATTGATACAACACGAAAATACTCTCGCATTTTAGTATGGCAGTGTATAAAAAAAAGAATTTTTTTTACCTAAATTAAGAAAAAGAAAAAGTTTACCAGATCTTTCTCATTTGTCCTGGTTACAGAAAGGGATATATCGACTAAAAATGATTATTTGTTTCCCACAAACATTTCTAAATGCTGTTTCGGAACACATAATTAAACGTTTTGGAAATGCAAATTACCAATATTTGTAATTTACAGCTACTGATGCGAAACACAGATTTTTGTGAACAAACTGTATTTTAAGCCTTTGATATGTCAATTACACAGCTCAAGAAACAGGCGTATGAAATACCAGAAAGAACACTGTCATAAATTCATTTCACATCACCAATCTGCAGGTAATCTCTAATTTTTCTGAAAATTAAGCTGTTCAGGTTTTATTTTAGTATGGCAGTTTTATATTAATAAGTTCAGAGGCCAGGAATTAAATATTTTTTCGCCTACTTTAGGAAATTTGAGATAAAAAAATATTTAATATTTCCTAATTTACAGAAATTGAACTGCTTTATCCTATTTAAGCAATGATTTTACGACTAAAAGAGTTTTTTTTTCTTTATCTATTAAGGTTAGTAATTTTTAGTGTTTCTTACCACTACCTGAAATGATATACATATTAACAGAACTGTGATGAAATAAAAATAATATAAATAATACCCAGTTTATGTACAGTCGCTCAAAAAAATATCCGAACACTACGGTTGATTACAGAATTCAGAAAAAATATCTGGCAACGATTTTTTTTAGAAATTAGTGATCTGGTAACCTTCGTGTCACGTGATTACAGAATTCAGGAAAAATATCTGGAGCGTGCACAACAACTGTACACGCTCCAGTTACCGTTCACAGCAAACTGGAGCGTGTGCAGTTACTACTCACGCTCCAGTTTGCTGTGAATGGTAACTGCACACGCTCAATATTTCCGTGAGTGAGCCCACACGATCTAGTATCAAAATAATATGACCACCTACAGTCGCTCAAAAAAGTATCCGAACACTATGGCTGATTACAGAATTCAGAAAAAATATCTGGCAACGATTTTTTTTTTGAAATTAGTGATCTGGTAACCTTCGTGTCACGTGATTACAGAATTCAGGAAAAATATCTGGAGCGTGTACAGCAACTGTACACGCTCCAGTTACCGTTCACAGCAAACTGGAGCGTGTGCAGTAACTGCACACGCTCCAGTTTGCTGTGAACGGTAACTGCACACGCTCAATATTACCGTGAGTGAGCCCACACGATCTAGTATCAAAATAATATGACCACCTACAGTCGCTCAAAAAAAATATCCGAACACTATGGTTGATTACAGAATTCAGAAACAATATCTGGCAACGATTTTTTTTTTGAAATTAGTAATCTGACAACCTTCGTGTCACGTGACACGAAGGTTGCCAGATCACTAATTTCTAAAAAGATCGTGGCCAGATATTTTTTCTGAATTCTATAATCGACCATAGCGTTCGGATACTTTTTTGAGCGACTGTACTGTTTGAAAAAACCGTAAAATTTTTCTTTTACCTTTCTTATCATTGTATATACATCAAAAGTTTTCTTTCTGTCAAGACACACATCGTTAGGAATAAGTCCAAATGAAGTTTTAAAAAAAGAAACTAATATAGACTTATTTCAAATTGATGTCACGTGAAATGTTAAAAAAGTTTCTAAATACAAAGGCAATGTTTCCAACCCCGTTGCATACTTGTAAAAACTCAAAATTTGTTCTAGAACACCACGGAACCGACGTCATTCAGCAGGGAGACATCGAAAAAATCGATTCCACTTTCTTTAAATACTTCTTACCTTCGCATCCACAGCACGAAATTTTCCAGCTGACGGAATGATCAAAATATCGGAAGCTACTGACGACATTCCGTTGGGGGATCGAAGCCAGTCAAAGATTAAGGTTGGGTTGTTTTACCTCTGAGCGGCACTTTTTTTGCACACCATGGGCTAAATGGCCAGGTCACATGGACCCCGAAGGCTCAGAGAAGGTTGGGAGAGGGGACCTACTGGAACAGCTGTTGGGAGACAGATGGTAGTCTCCCGTCAAGGCCATCCAGCCTGTTCTTTAACGTGCACAGGGTATGGCTCTCCCGCACACGGAGCCACGGCTTAACGTCCCATCCGACGGACGGCGGCCTTTCCAAGCCCATCGGTGTCCCCTATGACCGTGGGCAGGGCGGGGGATTTTGCGGAGCTAAATCTCAACGCTGACCCAGCTGGGGACCATAACGGAGTCTCTCTAGATAAATATCTATATTTTGATTGTTTCAGTTTGGACGAGTCGACTGAATTTCATCACGTGGGTAAAAGTCGTTAAACAGATTAAATCTCTGAATACTCCAATTACATAACAAATTTTACGGTGACAACGAATTAGATATCATTTGATAGGAGGCTATGGATTAAGAAAGCCGAAAATGTGAAATTTCGAACGAAGCATTTTTCTTGAATCATGCTGCAGGATGGAAAACACACAAACTGTCGGTCTATTGGTAAACCGTGAATTCATTTAGAACTTACACTATTCTCCGTCTGTTTACATATATATGACTGCTTAGTAAAGTACGCGATACTTAAAAGCCTCCTCGTGAGCTGTAGTTTTATGCAGAACGTGCATGCTGAATTCGAAACGAATCATCTTGATTCGAGATGGCTTCTCAGAGGAAGACATCTCTTCCCATTGCATTGTGTGTGCATTTGAACGAGCTGAAGAGCACCGCTGGGGCAGATAATTTGCATTCTGAGGACGGACCCTATCTAAGACGGAGTTTGTATTCGACCGAAGAATGGAAATAAATTTGCTTGTACCTCGCATTGGTCTATTTTTAGCCACAAATAAATGTCTGTGGGAAAATACGCCTGGGGAGAGATCCACTCCAGAGAGACAGAATAGCGATTTAAGCGATTCCTGTTACAACGGGGGGCGGGTGGAGAGGGCTCAGTCGGTAGCGTGTCAGGCTCGTAATCTGTAGTTCCCAGGTTCGAGTCCCAGCTGGGTCAGCGTTGAGATTTATCTCCGCAAAATTCCCCGCCCTGCGCACGGTCAGTAGGGGACACCGATGGGCTTGGAAAGACCGCCGTCCGTCGGATGGGACGTTAAGCCGTGGCCCCGTGTGTAGGAGAGCAATACCCCGCGAACATTAAAGAACACGCTGGATGGCCTTGACGGGAGGCTACCACCTGTCTCCAACAACTGTTACAGTGGGTTCCCTCCCCCAACCTTCTCTGAGCCTTCGGGGTCCTTGTGACCTGGCCATTTATCCCATGGTGTGCAAAAAAAATGCTGCTCGGATGTAAAACAGCCCAACTGTTACAACGGAAAAAAGTTCTAAAATTTGCTGAACTCGATAAAGAAAAAATAAACACAAAACTTGAAATTTATGGATCAACTGAAAATCTTCTATCTTTCTGGGACAAATCTAAGCTAAATTTCTTGCCGAAAAGGAGAAACCTGTTGGTGCAATGTCTTCATAGAGAGTGTTAAGGTGTAAGGACCTGGAGGTTCCAATGAAAGCTAAGAGAATACTATAAGGGATAAGATTGCCAGATCACTAATTTCTAAAAAAAATCGTTGCCAGATATTTTTTCTGAATTCTGTAATCGACCATAGTGTTCGGATATTTATTTGAGCGACTGTACTTATATTTATTTATTTATTATATTTATTATTTAAAAAAAATAAAATATGATAAAATTAAGTTGTTAAACGCATTTAAAAAATCATTGGACTATGATTGTATAAATGCGAAAAAAAACACAATTTAAACGATCAGGAATATCTGGATCACCCTTTGATCAGAGCAGGGATACTTTACCCCCCATCGTTGGGCCCCCGACGATTATTTTTGCTCTCTCCTCCTCAACATTTCGGGGCGGGGGTGGCTCAGTCGGTAGCGCGCCAGGCTCGTAATCTGTAGTTCCCAGGTTCGAGTCCCAGATGGGTCAGCGTTGAGATTTATCTCAGCAAAAATTCCCCGCCCTACCCACGGTCAGTAGGGGACACCGATGGGCTTGTAAAGGACGCCGTCCGTCTGATGGGACGTTAAGCCGTGGCCCCGTGTGTGGGAGAGCCATACCCTGTGCACGTTAAAGAACACGCTGGATGGCCTTGACGGGAGGCTACCATTTGTCTCCCAACAGCTGTTCCAGTGAGCCCATGGTGTGCAAAAAAGTGCCGCTCAGAGGTAAAACAACCCAACCTAACCTCAACATTTCTATCCATCTTAATATACGACAGGAAGAAGAGTGCTGAGAATTGAAGAGTTGCGAATAGAGTAAGAAGTGGAATAAGGGAACTGAATTTGTCGTAAGCTTGAATTATCACATGATATGCAACGGGATCAAAATGGAGATGGAATCTGCCCAATTCTGATATTTCAAAAATCAACTTTCTATCTAAACTTTAGAAATGTTCTCCTTCTAGAGATTCGCATTACTATCCGAATTTGAAGGTGCATCTCCGTGTGGGGCACGATTGGTAGAATATCAACCACAAAGGTTTTATTTTTGAATGATTGGCATTGATATAGTTCAATTATTCGAGCTTTTCTGTTTGAGCAACGTGAGCCTCTAACATCAAAAATGTGCTATTTGATACAGGATATTTATATCGAAAATAATTGTTTTTTACTATCAGGGGGTTAATTTTTGTGTAGTTTTTTTACCTTTACTCTTTCTAACGTCCCTTTACTTTTTCTGCACCCCTTTATTCTTTCTAAGGCCCCTTTACGCTTTCTAATGCCTCTTTACCCTTTCTAGCGTCCCTTTACTCTTTCTAACGTCCCTTTACTCTTTCTGCATCCCTTTATTCTTTCTAAGGTTCCTTTACGCTTTCTAGCGTCCCTTTACTCTTTATAATGCCTCTTTACCCTTTCTAGCGCCCCTTTACTCTTTTTAAAGCCCTTTCTAGTGCTTTTTTACTTTTTCTAACGCTCTTTTACCCTTTCTAGGTACCCTTTACCCCTTTACTCTTTCTAACACCCCATTACCCTTTCTAAATCCCTCTTTACTTTTTATAACGCCTCTTGTACACTTTCTAACGTCTTCTTTACCTTTTCTAACATCCCTTTATTCGTTCTAGCGCTCTCTTTACTCTTTCCAATGCCCCTTTATTCTTTATAGTGCGGGCTCCATTTCTAGAGTCTCCTTTACCCTTTCTAATGTCGCCTTATCCTATGTAACGTCTTCTTTACCCTTTCTAAGGACCTCTTCACTCTTTCTAACACCCTTTACGCTTTTCCAGCACTCTCTTTACTCTTTCTAATTCTAATGACACTTTTACCCTTTCTAACGACCTTTTTCCCTTTCAAATAAACTTCTTATCTTTTTAGCGCCATATTTACGCTTTCTAACGGCACCTTTATATGTGTAATACCCTTTTCACTCATTCCTACCTAATACCCCTTTTTTTAATCCTTCCTACCTAATAACCTTTTACTCCTTCCCACCTAATACCCCCCTTTTTTTAATCCTTCCTACCAAATGCTCCTTTCTACCACCTAATACCCCCTTTTACTCCTTCCTAATAACCCCTTTTTACTCCTTCCTACCTAATACCTCCATTTTTTTACTCCTTCTTACCTAATATCCCTTTTTTACACCTTCCTATCTAATAACATTTACTTCTTCCTACCTAATACTTTTTACACCTTCCTAATACCCCTTTTACTACTTCCTATCTAATACCCCTTTTACTCCTTCCTACCTAATACGTTTTACTCCTTCCTACCTAATACTTTTTACTCCTTCCGAATACCTTTTACTCCTTCCTACTTAATACCCTTTTACTCCTTCTATGCTCCATTCATGGAATTCAAAATGTTCCTTTCTGTATTAAACCAGTTGAAATAAAACTTACCTTATATAGAAATTTACTACTATTTTGATACTGTATCTATGAATACCTAAGGCTTTTCTGTCGGAACAAAATACGTATAACAATGCTAATCTAAGAACTATTCAGTGCGAAAGCGGTTTGAGCAGTTCAGCGTTATTAACATTTTCAACCTTTCTGGCTGAACAAAGTCATTAACAAATTTAAAATTACGAACAACAGAGTTGGCCTCGCAGCCAATTAGAACTGCACACACACGAACTCTGAGGTTAAATTGTTCTCAGTGTTAAGACGCCAGAATGTTTGGAAACAACTTTCATGTTAAAAAGCTTTGTGTGTGGTCACAACCTTTCTTCAAAGTGATAGAGCGAAAGTTGGGTTGTTTTACCTCTGAGCGGCACTTTTTTTGCACACCATGGGCTAAATGGCCAGGTCACATGGACCCCGAAGGCTCAGAGAAGGTTGGGGGAGGCCACCCGCTGGAACAACTGTTGGAAGACAGATGGTAGCCTCCCGTCAAGCCCATCCAGCGTGTTCTTTAACGTGCACAGGGTATGTCTCTCCTGCACACGGGGCCACGGCTTAACGTCACATCCGACGGACGGCGGCCTTTCCAAGCCCATCGGTGTCCCCTACTGACCATGGGCAGGGCGGGGAGTTTTGCGGAGATACCCATCCGACGGACGGTGGCCTTTCCAAGCCCATCGGTGTCTCCTACTGACCGTGGGCAGGGCGGGAAATTTTTCGGAGATAAATCTCAACGCTGACCCAGCTGGGACTCGAACCTGGGAACTACAGACTACGAGCCTGGCGCGCTACCGACTGAGCCACCCCCGCCTCTGATAGAGCGAAAGTAAGTAGGCTTGACGATGTTTCACGAAATGTGGTGCCAAATAGCTTAATTGGCGTGAATTAAATTTCAAGATGTCTTTCAAGATAAAAATGGGATATAACATAAAAATTTTTAAATGCGACCTTTTGAGTCATAACTCAAAAGGTCGCATTTAAAAATTTTTTTGTCATGCCCAGGTGATTTTATAACGTGGACATGACTGCTTGAAGAAAAGACAAGCAGCAAACATCGCCTTCCATTTTAATAGTGACATTTTCAACTGAGCTCCATATTGGGACATTTTTCTGCGTTCAGGCTGTGCTGAGGAACAATTGCCGACGGCATAGAACATTCGATGAATCCGTTGGCCCCCCAGGCACCAGGACCGGAAAGACGTTAAAAAAAAAAATACCCCCTCAAGCAGCTGCTTGTCACAGAGGTCTGACAGGAGTCTGTCAGTTTATATGCCATAGTAGAAGGTCTGTGAGGATGGCAGGACCTCAGCAGAAAAACGACACAAACATCCATGTCTTATCCGGGGCTCGAACCCAGGTCCCTTAGATCAGTAGCTAAACGTGCTAACCACTAGGCCACAGTATATAAAATATTAAAATATAAATTTAAAATGTTACATGGAGCAGAGAGACGAAATAAAGAATTTTGAAATTATATTTACTTTACTTTTCGGTAGCGCGCCAGGCTCGTAATCTGTAGTTCCCAGGTTCGAGTCCCAGCTGGGCCAGCGTTGAGATATATCTCCGCAAAATTCCCCTACTGCCTACGGTCGGTAGGGGGCACTGATTGGCTTGGAAAGGGCGCCGTTCGTCGGATGGGACGTTAAGCCGTGACCCCGTGTGCGGGAGAGCCATACCCTGTGCACGTTAAAGAACACGCTGGATGGCCTTGATGGGAGGCTATCATCTGCCTTCCAACAGTTGTTCCAGCGGGTGGCCTCCCCCAACCTTCTCTGAGCCTTCGGGGTCCATGTGACCTGGCCATTTATCCCATGGTGTGCAAAAAAGTGCCGCTCAGAGGTAAAACAATCCAACGTTAAAGAACACGCTGGATGGCCTTGACGGGAGGCTACCATCTGTCTCCCAACAGCTGTTCCAGTGGGTCCCCTCCCCCAACCTTCTCTGAGCCTTCGAGGTCCATGTGACCTGGCCATTTAGCCCATGGTGTGCAAAAAAAATGCCGCTCAGAGGTAAAACAACCCAACGTTAAAGAACACGCTGGATGGCCTTGACGGGAGGCTACCATCTGTCTCCCAACAGCTGTTCCAGTGGGTCCCCTCCCCCAACCTTCTCTGAGCTTTCGGGGTTCATGTGACCTGGCCATTTATCCCATGGTGTGCAAAAAAGTGCCACTCAGAGGTAAAACAACCCAACGTTAAAGAACACGCTGGATGGCCTTGACGGGAGGCTACCATCTGTCTAACAACAGCTGTTCCAGTGGGTCCCCTCCCCGAACCTTCTCTGAGCCTTCGGGGTCCTTGTGACCTGGCCATTTAGCCCATGGTGTGCAAAAAAGTGCCACTCAGAAGTAAAACAATCCAACGTTAAAGAACACACTGGATGACCTTGACGGGAGGCTACCATCTGTCTCCCAACAGCTGTTCCGGTGGGTCCTCTCCCCCAACCTTCTCTGGGTTCATGTGACCAAACTTCTTCGGGGTTCATGTGACCTGGCCATTTATCCCATGGTGTGCAAAAAAGTGCCGCTCAGAGGTAAAACAACCCAACTTTACTCTTTCTAACCCTTTTTAACAGTGACACGAGATAAATTACTGAATATAAAAAGTTCTCAAGAAATACATTTTGAAACTGGATGATGTGGAAACTTTTTTGCATTAATCTACTATAACTGTTATATGTAACATGGATATTGAATGTTTCTGACTTTCTGACTTTCACACTTCTGGATTACTAGAAATTTTTTGTTTTGAGTTGTTTTCGTTTTTTTTTTGTGTATTATTCAATGTGACGACTGATGTTTTCAATTGAAATGGTTTCTATATTGAGATCTCACGAACGAGCCTGCTCTTGTGAGACCTCAAAAGTTTTTATATACTGTAAAACATTATCTGAAATAAAAATTATCTATCTATCTATCTTTATGCATGGCATGTCGCCTGATTGAATCAGCTCCATAAGTATAGATAGGTTTGAGAGGAGTGAAGAATTGAATTATTTTGTACCACGAGGAGCCCAATTTATGATCTCCAACAGGTGCGCTGTCACCTGAATAAACATCAATGGGATCAGCGCAGGGCCGCCGACAAGGGGGACTAGTGCATAGGGGCCCGTCAGCAATAAGGGCCCGTCAGATTAAGTGACTCTACTTTTTCTTACAAAAATCATTCTTAGTTAGGCTAAATATCGATCCTATGCTAAAAAGTTTTATGTGACACAAACTGTGTAGGCCTATGTTTTTGCATGCCTGACTGCGCAACAGGCTTTTTTTCCTCTGTATGTCATCATTGTGTCCAGAATTGTTATTAATGATTTGTAAAGATAAAAAGTTTTCAAGGGGGGAGGGGGGGCCCCGAGCATAATATTACATAGGGGCCCATAAATTCTCTCGGCGGCCCTGGATCAGCGATAAGAACTCCAGGATTAACAGCTGGGATAATCAAAATTCCGATATTTCGTAATGGCGGCGGATTGTTTTCTTACTTTAGTGCAGGGGTCGGCAACTTTTTGTTAAGGCGGGTCACATTACGACAGTGAAATTTGTAAGATGGCCGAATTAGAGGAATTAGGAGAGAATAATATGTACAAAAATAAACCTTTTGGATGTATTTTTTTTAAATAAAAATATTAATATGTACATACATATCCTTCTGCTTATATCTGAAATAAAGATAATATTTGAATCAAGGAAAAAATATAAAAATTTCTTATATATGCAGAAAAAAAAGAACATTTTATTTACAAATATTAAAGAGAGGCTTGATATGCTTTAATATTTTTTCCTAATTTGGTAACATCAACTTAAAGCCAGTAGTGATGCAATTTAGTAGTACAGTCGTTCAAAAAAAATATCCGAACACTACGGTTGATTACAGAATTCAGAAAAAAATATCTGATTTTTTTTTAGAAATTAGTGATCTGTCAACCTTCGTGTTACGTGATTACAGAATTCAGGAAAAATATCTGGAGCGTGTACAGCAACTGTACACGCTCCAGTTACCGTTCACAGCAAACTGGAGCGTGTGCAGTTACTGCACACGCTCCAGTTTGCTGTGAACGGTAACTGCACACGTTCAACATTTCCGTGAGTGAGCCCACACGATCTAGTATCAAAATAATATGACCACCTACAGTCGCTCAAAAAAGTATCCGAACACTTATGGTTGATTACAGAATTCAGAAAAAATATCTGGCAACGATTTTTTTTAGAAATTAGTGATCTGGCAAACTTCGTGTCACGTGGTCACGTCTGGCAACCTTCGCGTCACGTGTCACGAAGGTTGCCAGACGTGATCACGTGACACGAAGGTTGCCAGATCACTAATTTCTAAAAAAAATATCGTTGCCAGATATTTTTTCTGAATTCTGTAATCAACCGTAGTGTTCGGATATTTTTTTTGGAACGACTATAAGTGTTGAATACAAATGTTAAAAAAAATATTTTTCAAATGTATTGAAAAAAAAAATCGTGTTACACTGTTACTTAAACCTTTATTGCCTACCAATATTACCACTTTGCAATTACTATAACATGATATGACTCATATTATTTGGTGTTCATAGCAGACATTATATACTTTGTAGATAATTATGTAAAGATTATTCTTATTAGTTATGTAAAGATAATATTGTAAATATTAACGAATTTAAAAGCTCTAATTCCCTTATCAGAATTAGGCAGGCTCTTTTGCCTTTACGTTCTTTACGCACGTGTGAGATCTGAATTTTAAGACATCTCTCTCAAATTTGCGTTGTTTTTTTTTAACATCAAACCTTAAATGTTTCAAAAAGAGGATTTCGCTGTTTCGAAATATGAAACGCAAATGATCAAAGTGAAAAATTTACAGATGATTATATACAAAGAGGGCTGGCCATTTAGTGCATTTCGTCTCTTCAAAGGCCACAACGTACAAGCACACAGAGATCTATATATACATGTACATAACGATTGCTGGTGTCTGGAACAACGGAAACCCTCATGGCTTTTGATTCAAGGCAGATCCTGTGTCGGAAGTGGGATGTGCTCGCCGAAGCAGCATTCTGTAAATCAGCAGACAGATTAAGATTTGAAAACCACCAGAAGTCCTTTAAATTCACCTCAGTACCGAAAAGAAATCTTCGAAAAGGGTTGTGCAAATGAACCTTATTTGTATTAACATTTAACGAGTTTTACGGAAATGCTAAGTTACATTTTCTATGGCTCAATCTATTGGAGTTCAAAGTGAATGCCATTAATGATAGACAAGAGTTCAGAATCAATTCTGTATTCTTTAAGTTTTTACTACAATCGCTTTAACTTTTACTGTTGTTGGTTTATTTATTTTTTTCTAATTAAACAACACAGAAAAATGAAAACAGATATCTGTGAAGTAGGTTTAAAAGTTGGGTTGTTTTATCTCTGAGTGGCCCTTTTTTGCACACCATGGGCTAAATGGCCAGGTCACATGGACCCCGAAGGCTCAGAGAAGGTTGGGGGAGGGGACCCACTGGAACAGCTGTTGGGAGACAGATGGTAGCTTCCCGTCAAGGCCATCCAGCGTGTTCTTTAACGTGCACAGGGTATGGCTCTCCCGCACACGGGGCCACGGCTTAACGTCCCATCCGACGGACTGCGGTCTTTCGAAGCCCATCGGTGTCCCCTACTGACCGTGGGCAGGGCGGGGAATTTTGCGGAGATAAATCTCAACGCTGATCCAGCTGGGACTCGAACCTGGGAACTACAGATTACGAGCCTGGCGCGCTACCGACTGAGCCACCCCCGCCCCAGGTTTAAAAGTAGTGCAGAGATAATTTCGGGTTATCGTTATGAAATTTAATTAATTATAATTTACGACCCCCCCCCCACCCATCCTGATTAAGAATTTTTTTTGTAAGCATCACTTTTCCTGTAATACCCTTCTTAATTACTTAACTTCACCATTCTCTCTGACGTAATGATACAAATTTTTGAAGCCAAATTTCAATTTCATTTTCCCTCGATCAAGCAATTTAAACGTCAGGAGAATTTGAAGCATTTATTTGCTCATCCTGAAGTGTGTGAACGGTACCAATTGAAAGCTTTGCATATTATTACCATTTCAAAGAATTGGAGCTAATGTAGAGTTACAATTATTTTTTTTTTTCTCGGGGGGGGGGGGTGATATTTCAAACTATAAAAACACGATCAAAGAAAGGATAAGATGAAATATTTTCAAACAAATAAAATGACCCAGGAAACAATTTGTATTAATACTAATGAGAGTGAAATTATTACTAAACAAAAAGTCTTGGTTAGAGCACGTTTGACACTTGCAGAGCTGCAAGCAAAAATCTTGAAATATCCAAAGCATTTTGTAGGATTGTTTCGCCTCTGAGCGGCCCTTTTAACACACACTGGGTTAAATGGCTCAAAGCGTTGAGGGAAGATTGGATTGTTTAACCTCTGAGCGACATTTATTTGCACACAATGGGCTAAATGGCCAGGTCACAAGGACTCCGAAGCCACAGAGAAAACTCAGAGAAGGCTCTCCAAAGGCCCAAGGGCAGGGAACCCATTGGATAGCTGTTGGGAGACATATGGTAGCCTCCCGTCAAGCATCCAGTGTGTTCTTCAACGGGCATAGGGTATGGCTCTCCCGCAGACGGGACCATGGCTTAACGACCCATTCGACCAACGGCGACCTTTCCAAGCCCATCTGTGTCCTCTACTGACCAGAGAAGGCTCTCCGAAGGCCCAAGGGCAGGGAACCCATTGGATAGCTGTTGGGAGACATATGGTAGCCTCCCGTCAAGCATCCAGTGTGTTCTTCAACGGGCATAGGGTATGGCTCTCTCGCAGACGGGACAATGGTTTAACGACCCATTCGACCAACGGCGACCTTTCCAAGCCCATCTGTGTCCTCTACTGACCAGAGAAGGCTCTCCGAAGGCCCAAGGCAGGGAACCCATTGGATAGCTGTTGGGAGACATATGGTAGCCTCCCGTCAAGCATCCAGTGTGTTCTTCAACGGGCATAGGGTATGGCTCTCCCGCAGACGGGACAATGGCTTAACGACCCATTCGACCAACGGCGACCTTTCCAAGCCCATCTGTGTCCTCTACTGACCAGAGAAGGCTCTCCGAAGGCCCAAGGGCAGGGAACCCATTGGATAGCTGTTGGGAGACATATGGTAGCCTCCCGTCAAGCATCCAGTGTGTTCTTCAACGGGCATAGGGTATGGCTCTCTCGCAGACGGGACAATGGCTTAACGACCCATTCGACCAACGGCGACCTTTCCAAGCCCATCTGTGTCCTCTACTGACCAGAGAAGGCTCTCCGAAGGCCCAAGGGCAGGGAACCCATTGGATAGCTGTTGGGAGACATATGGTAGCCTCCCGTCAAGCATCCAGTGTGTTCTTCAACGGGCATAGGGTATGGCTCTCTCGCAGACGGGACAATGGTTTAACGACCCATTCGACCAACGGCGACCTTTCCAAGCCCATCTGTGTCCTCTACTGACCAGAGAAGGCTCTCCGAAGGCCCAAGGGCAGGGAACCCATTGGATAGCTGTTGGGAGACATATGGTAGCCTCCCGTCAAGCATCCAGTGTGTTCTTCAACGGGCATAGGGTATGGCTCTCCCGCAGACGGGACCATGGCTTAACGACCCATTCGACCAACGGCGACCTTTCCAAGCCCATCTGTGTCCTCTACTGACCAGAGAAGGCTCTCCGAAGGCCCAAGGCAGGGAACCCATTGGATAGCTGTTGGGAGACATATGGTAGCCTCCCGTCAAGCATCCAGTGTGTTCTTCAACGGGCATAGGGTATGGCTCTCTCGCAGACGGGACAATGGCTTAACGACCCATTCGACCAACGGCGACCTTTCCAAGCCCATCTGTGTCCTCTACTGACCAGAGAAGGCTCTCCGAAGGCCCAAGGGCAGGGAACCCATTGGATAGCTGTTGGGAGACATATGGTAGCCTCCCGTCAAGCATCCAGTGTGTTCTTCAACGGGCATAGGGTATGGCTCTCCCGCAGACGGGACCATGGCTTAACGACACATTCGACCAACGGCGACCTTTCCAAGCCCATCTGTGTCCTCTACTGACTGCGGGCAGGGCGGGAGTTTTGCGGAGATAAATCTTAACACTCTCGGGGACTCGAACCAGGGAACTGTAGATTACGATTCTGGCGCGCTACCGACTGAGCCACCCCTGCCCCAGTTAAGGGAAGGAAACCCACTGGATCAACTGTTAGGTGCCTTCCGTCAAAGCCATTAAGGATATTTTTTAGCCTGCACACAGGGTAAAGAACTAACCGGATAAGGAAAGCAGAGAAAATTCTCAAAGCAGAGAGAGCTGTGACTCGAACCTGGAAAATGCAGATTATTAAATTTTTCTGTAATGTTATACCTACACTATGAAAGATGAGATCTTCTGCTGGCTTATTCAGCCGAAACCATTTCGTACTCCATGAAACCTCCAACAAGCGAGGTCATAAAGCGATGGAAAGAGAAGGTTCTTGGCGATCAGCTCCCCCAAAGTGGTCATTAAATTGGGAGAAAGATGACAAGCCACTGTGACAAGACTCTTCCCACAGAATACTTCATTTCATGATGACCAGAAAAAGTTTGCTATTCTGGGAAACTCCTCTCAAAGCTCCTTTACCCAACTCTTATAAGTCAGCATTCTGAGAGCGTTACATATTCTCATAAAGCAAATCCCTGTCTCTGTAAAAACAGGCTCGTAATCTGTAGTTCTCAGGTTCGAGTCCCAGCTGGGTCAGCGTTGAGATTTATCTCCGCAAAATTCCCCGCCCTGCCCACGGTCAGTAGGGGACACCGATGGGCTTGCAAAGGCCGCCGTCCGTCAGATGGGACGTTAAGCCGTGGCCCCGTGTGCGGGAGAGCCATACCCTTTGCACGTTAAAGAACACGCTGGATGGCCTTGACGGGAGGCTACCATCTGTCTCCCAACAGTTGTTCCAGTGGGTCCCCTCCCCCAACCTTCTCTGAGCCTTCGGGGTCCATGTGACCTGGTCATTTAGCCCATGGTGTGCAAAAAAGTGCCGCTCAGAGGTAAAACAACCCAATTTCCCTATAATATATCTTCAGTGTCACGAGAATACGAATCTAGTTCTGAACTTTAGTCACATTAAAGCAAGGAGTCGAAAAAATTTCCCTTTTTGTTTTGCTGAATGGGGATTTTTTCTTATAGTAGAGGGATCCCACACTATTCCACGAGAAGATACTGATTGCCGTCAAGTGAGTAAACCTCTCCGTCGGAGAGAAATGTGCAAACAGAAACATCTGTTTCTGGGTACACGAATGCAACAAGGGTATGTGTTTGGATTTGATTGTGTGCATGTCATTTTTCCAAACATACTTTAAAAAAAAAACAACGACAACGACAAAATCGTTCTTCATATAGACAGAGGCACACGGTAGAGATGAAAAGTTCACATTTGGAGGCACGTGAATTCCTCTTCATATCCCACCAGGAATGTAGATGAAAAATGCACATTTGACGTCATCCGATTCACTGGAGGCCATATTCAGCGAACAGTCATTAATATGCGCGAATATAATACAATTCTGAGTTCGATGTCGTCTCCGAACTGTCATCGAGGGTCCTTTGCTTGTCGAGGGACTCGTAATCGATCCTTTACCGAGATTACCAGCCTGCAAGCCGCAGCCCAACATAAACAGAATATCCGTCACCTTGGAGATGCATCCGAACAGAGAGTTCTAAATGTTCCTTCCCGTCGTCTTTCTCCATGATCTCCGAGAGCGTTGCTCAGAAACGTTATCGTGTTCAGTTTGCAAAAGGAGGCACAGTGAGCCATCACTTGGCTTCGATATGTCACAGTACGGTGTCCAGCAGCTGGAGGGATCCGATGATATTCTCGTCCTGAAAAGAAACAGTTTTCTACATTAAGAAAAATGATTCTTTATGACAATTAAACATTAATTTTGTTTCATTGAAGTGTGGATTTTTATTAAAGGTGTTTTTAATTTTATGAGGAACATAGAGAGAATCTGTAATTTTACCGGAAAAAATCTGGCTCTTCTCACAATATCACTTGATGAGGTCGAAATGATGATTGCTTTTGTTCTTTTCTTCTGAGATGATGGCAATGTATAGTCATGGAAATAACTAAGTACAGTCGCTCAAAAAAGTATCCGAACACTACGGTTGATTACAGAATTCAGAAAAAATATCTGGAAACGATTTTTTTAGAAATTAGTGATCTGGCAAACTTCGTGTCACGTGACACGAAGTTTGCCAGATCACTAATTTCTAAAAAAATCGTTTCCAGATATTTTTTCTGAATTCTGTAATCAACCGTAGTGTTCGGATACTTTTTTGAGCGAGTGTACATTACAACTAAAGCTTACTGCAACAGAATTATAATTTTAGATTAGTATAACCTTTAATATTTTAATATAAATATATATATAAGAAATATAAAACTTTAAGAAACGTTAAGAATAATAATATCCCTTGGAAATATTTGGAAGATGCTAAAATTATATATATATATTTTTGTTTTTCACCATTTTAATTTTCATTTTCTTCTTGTTGTTTTCATTAAAGATTTGATTGCAAATTTTTTATGCAATGGCTTTATAAATGAATATGAAAATAAAGCTGCTTATTATTATTATTTATTTACTATACATTTTAGAGCAGGGGTTTTTAAACTTAGTTTCTCGCATGCCACAAAATACCTAGCATTTTTTTTTTGCATCAGTACCATCCTCTCAGATCTTCTACTGTGGCATATAAACTGACAGACTCCTGTCAGACATCTGTGGCAAGCAGCTGCTTGAGGTGATATTTATTTTATTTATTTTTACCAGGTAAATGTGAACTTACAAAATAAATTTTTAAACTGAAAAAATATTTTCAAACAAGATGCCTGAATAAAATAGACAGTATAGAAAACCGTTTTATTTTCTTGCACTTATCATGCAGCAATTTTATGCAAATCCAAGTGTGAATGAATGCTGGTACCAAACTCGTACCACGGGCAGAAGCTCATGTACAACTAGTGATATGCGTACTAATTAATAATAATACCCCCTCAAGCAGCTGCTTGCCACAGAGGTCTGACAGGAGCCTGTCAGTTTATATGCCAGAGTAGGAGATCTGAGAGGATGTCAGGACCTCAGCAGAAAAACGACACACACATCCATGCCTAATCCGGGGCTACGAACCATACCCGGTTATAAATAAATAAATATCCCCTCAAGCAGCTGCTTGCCACAGAGGTCTGACAGGAGCCTCTCAGTTTATATGCCACAGTAGGAGATCTGAGAGAATGGCAGGACTTCAGCAGAAAAACGACACACACATCCATGCCTAATCCGGGGCTCGAACCATACCCGGTTATAAATAAATAAATAAATATCCCCTCAAGCAGCTGCTTGCCACAGAGGTCTGACAGGAGCCTCTCAGTTTATATGCCACAGTAGGAGATCTGAGAGGATGGCAGGACCTCAGTAGAAAAACGACACACACATCCATGCCTAATCGGGGGGCTCGAACCATACCCGGTTATAAATAAATAAATAAATATCCCCTCAAGCAGCTGCTTGCCACAGAGGTCTGACAGGAGCCTCTCAGTTTATATGCCACAGTAGGAGATCTGAGAGGATGGCAGGACCTCAGTAGAAAAACGACACACACATCCATGCCTAATCCGGGGCTCGAACCATACTCGGTTATAAATAAATAAATAAATATCCCCTCAAGCAGCTGCTTGCCACAGAGGTCTGACAGGAGCCTGTCAGTTTATATGCCACAGTAGGAGATCTGAGAGGATGGCAGGACCTCAGCAGAAAAACGACACACATCCATGCCTACAGTTTGGAAATAGTTTCTTTCAGAGACTTCTTTTGTCGGTTTGTCTATTTGCCTCCTAAAAAAAAGATAATAGGACCATCAAATCGGTATACAAAGTCATCTCATCGTAACTTAGGGCAACATTAGGGTTTGGACCTTACAAAACACCCCCAAAAAGGGACCCCCTGCAATAGTCATCTGCTAAAATTGCACATTTGTGCTGTCATGTTTATGTTTTCCTTTGTTAGCTGTGTATTATTAATGTCTATGTTATGTTTCGTATAATAATCTTATTACAGTAGATCTACGATAATTCGAACTAACTCATACCAATGATGTTCTGGAGAATTGAACAAGATTGTACAGTCGCTCAAAAAAGTATTCGAACACTATGGTTGATTACAGAATTCAAAAAAAAATATCTGGTAACGATTTTTTTAGAAATATGTTATATGGCAACCTTCGTGTACTCTACGCGAAGGTTGCCAGCTCACTAATTTCTAAAAAAAATGTTGCCAGATATTTTTTCTGAATTCTCTAATCAAACATAGTGTTCGGATACTTTTTTGAGCGACTGTACATAAAATAAAGCAGATAGAGATATTTTGAACATTAATTTTAAAATGCATATTTAGAAAAGAAAGCAAAAATTGAATTACTCCACAAGCAGTAGCTTCTCTATTTCGACCTCTCTGGCAAGCAGTTCCCTGCGGGATGATTTATATTTTGCAGTTCTGGTGGTTGAGTGGTTAACGTGTTTCACTAAGGACAAAAGGAATCTGGGTTCGAAGCTTGGATAAGCCACGAATGTTTCTTTTCTTTCGATGACTTTTTTCCGAGGTATCAGTTTCTACACAAATCATAACTATGGCGAGACTCGAACCTGGGAACATCAGATTAGGAACCTGGAGCACTACCAACTCAGCTATTCCCCTCTCCAAAACTGTAAATGGGTTGTTTTACCTTTGAGCGGCATTTTTTTTTACACACAAAGGGGTAAATGGCCAGGTCACAAGAACCCCGAAGGCTCAGAGAAGGTTGTGGGAGGGGACCCACTGGAACACTGTTGGGAGACAGATGGTAATCTCCCGTCAAGACCATCCAGCGTTCTTTAACGTGCACAGGGTATGGACACAGGCTCTCCCCCATTCGGGGTGACGGTTTAACGTCCCATCTGACGAACGGAGGGCTTTCCAAGCCCATTGGTGTCCCCATCTGACCGGGAGCAGGGAGGGGAGTTTTGCGCAGATAAATCTCATAGCAGGCCCAGCTGGGATTCGAAGGAATCTGCAGTTTCTCGGCCCTAGCTGGACCGAGAAACTGCAGATTACGAACCAGGAGTACAGTCGGTCAAAAAAGTATCCGAACACTACGGTTGATTACAGAAAAAAAAAAATATCTGGCAACTTTTTTTTTTTGGAAAATAGTGATCTGGCAACCTTCGTGTCACGTGACACGAAGGTTGCCAGATCACCATTTTCCAAAAAAAAAAAGTTGCCAGATATTTTTTTTTTTTCGAATTCTGTAATCAACCGTAGTGTTCGGATACTTTTTTGAGCGACTGTACTACCACCTGACCCAATCGCCACTCAAGGTATCTTTGACAGGTAAGTGTAGAAAATGCCAATCACTACATGAACAACCAGAAAGCTGAAACAATAACGTTTTCAGAGAATTTAGAAATACCTCCTTCTGAATGCAAACGTCCGTAAATTCCCATACCTTGAAACGTTATTACTTTTAATATTGTTTAATAAAGCACAAGTTTTAGAACATTTCGCATTTTGATGCTTCTGGTGAATCTCGCCTCTTGACCTTTCAAGTATGTAAATCTTTCCAGGCAGCAGTTGCTTTTAAACATTTTTATGAAAGACTTAATTAAAGAGCAGTTAAATCTTCCGAACGCAATTTAATTTAATCACCAGAGACTCATCAATTATGTAGAGCTAACGCAGTGCTAGTTCGTTAAAATGGTAAGCCACCTCCTGGCACGAGCAGACACACAGATTGACGAAGTGCAATGTTCACACTGAACAGACATTATTTGCACTTATCAGATAAGAGCCAAAATGTGCTTATCTCAGACAAATGCCTCGAATTTATGAATACGTAATGTGACGTTAACGGATTATTCTTTTCTCTCGTCACATCTTGACTTTACATCAACTGGTTAATCGTTTAGAACTTTGTGGCCAATGAACCACAAAGTTGCAAAAGATACATCCATAGAGTACAGTCGCTCAAAAAAGTATCCGAACGCTATGGTTGATTACAGAATTCAAAAACTAATACATGGCAACGATTTTTTTAGAAATTAGTGATCTGATAACCTTCGTGTACAGTACACGAAGGTTGCCAGATCACTAATTTCTAAAAAAATCGTTGCGAGATATTTTTTCTGAATTCTGTAGTCAATCATAGCGTTCGGATACTTTTTTGAGCGACTGTACTTCAGCACTCGTGTAAAAAGAACAAAGTGAGTGCTCAACTGGAAGACCAACATCGCCTTTAACGAATATGGGATTCTTTGCTTTGTTTTCTATCTTTTTCATCCTTTACCAGTGGTAATTTGGGGCGGGGGTGGCTCAGTCGGTAGCGCGTCAGGCTCGTAATCTGTAGTTTCCAGGTTCGAGTCCCAGCTGGGTCAGCGTTCAGATTTATCTCCGCAAAATTCCCCGCCCTGCCCACGGTCAGTAGGGGACACCGATGGGCTTGGAAAGGCCGCCGTCCGTCGGATGGGACGTTAAGCCGTGGCCCCGTGTGCGGGAGAGCCATACCCTGTGCACGTTAAAGAACACGCTGGATGGCCTTGAAGGGAGGCTAACATCTGTCTCCCAACAGCTGTTCCAGTGGGTCCCCTCCACCAACCTTCTCTGAGCCTTCGGGGTCCATGTGACCTGGCCATTTAGCCCATGGTGTGCAAAAAAGTGCCGTTCAGAGGTAAAACAACCCAACGTTAAAGAACACGCTGGATGGCCTTGACGGGAGGCTACCATCTGTCTCCCAACAGCTGTTCCAGTGGGTCCCCTCCCCCAACCTTCTCTGAGCCTTCGGGGTCCATGTGACCTGGCCATATAGCCCATGGTGTGTAAAAAAGTGCCGCTCAAAGGTAAAACAACCCAACCCAACCAGTGGTAATTTGAACCATCGGATTATTGGGGATATGTGCAGAGTGGTTAGTGCGCTTGGCTACTGAAGGGACCTGGGTTCGAGCCCCGGATAAGGCATGGATGTGTGTGTCGTTTTTCTGCTGAGGTCAAGATTCGCAATTTGCGAATCTTGATATTGCCTCATTACCTATCCAACAAGAATTTGCAATTTGTCTCTGAAAGTCAAAGAGTTCAAGTGTTTCTTTTGAAAACGATTTAAAAGAAACAAGAAAAGATAAACCCACAGGGTTAGGTTACCACTGAGCTGCACCTTTTTTGCAACCAATGGGTCAGAGGTCAAAGGACCTCGAAACTGCTAGAATTAGAAAGGTTCAGCCTTTCTAATCCCAACGATGTCCCCTACAGATCGAAGACAGGGCAGGGAGTTTTGCTGAAATAATCTAAACGCTGTCACAGGGAGATTTGAACCTGGGAAATGCAGATTACTAGCGTAAAGCGCTTTCGACTGAGCCAACCACGCCCCTAAACTGACAGAGGTTGGGTTGGGTTGCATTATCTCTGAGCGGCACTTTTTTGCACACCATGGGCTAAATGGCCAGGTCACATGGACCCCGAAGGCTCAGAGAAGGTTGGAGGAGGGGACCCACTGGAACAGCTGTTGGGAGACAGATGGTAGCTTCCCATCAAGGCCATCCAGCGTGTTCTTTAACGTGCACAGGGTATGGCTCTCCCGCACACGGGGCCACGGCTTAACGTCCCATCCGACGGACGGCGAACTTTCCAAGCCCTCGGTATCCTCTACTGACCATGGGTTGGGTTGATTTACCTCTGAGCGGCATTTTTTTGCACACCATGGGCTAAATGGCCAGGTCACATGGACCCCGAAGGCTCAGAGAGGGTTGGCGGAGGGGACCCACTGGAACAGCTGTTGGGAGACAGATGGTAGCCTCCCGTCAAGGCCATCCAGCGTGTTCTTTAACGTGCACAGGGTATGGCTCTCCAGCACACGGGGCCACGGCTTAACGTCCCATACGACGGACGGCAGCCTTTCCAAGCCCATCGGTGTCCCCTACTGACCGTGGGCAGGGCGGGGAATTTTTGCGGAGATAAATCTCAACGCTGACCCAGCTGGGACTCGAGCCTGGGAACTGCATATTACGAGCCTGGCGCGCTACCGACTGAGCCCCCCCCCCCCCCCCCCCCGACAGAGGTTGATTTGTAGGTTGAAGACTCAGTGGTGATGTAGGACCTAAAGTTATAGTGCACCGAACAAGATATAAATAGATTGAAGTTACAAAAACCCTCAGCCAAAGTAAAAAAAAAAGGATAAGCTATAAAAGAACAACAGTGGGGAAAATAACACAGATGTAAGTGAGATAAAAGCTGTAACGAACTCTTATGGAAAACATGAATCGATAATGATCCACAATAAAAGGCAAATATGTCGAAATCAAAGTTTTGAATTTAGTAAAGAGTCTAAAGACAGGTTGTAGAAATGAATGATGAAAGATATCGGATAGGACAGTAAATGATGGCAGTTGAAATATAAAAGTCGTTCAGTGGCAAAAAGCAAGAAAGGAGTTTAAAGTGTGATGAAGTTAAAACTCAGAAACAGGTTGGTTGTCAGCGTGGAAAAAGTAATAGATGAGTAAAAACATCATGACATATTCAGAATCGCGCAAGTATAACTTCCTCTTTGCGATTCCAGCAAAAACAAGACTGCTGCAGCTTGACAAGTTTCATCTAGAACAATTCCAGTTCTCTCTGTTCTGATCAATATGTCTGCCACTGTACTGGGGAGCGGGGGGGGGGCTCAGTCGGTAGCGCGTCAGGCTCGTAATCTGTAGTTCCCAGGTTAGAGTCCCAGCTGGGTCAGCGTTGAGATTTATCTCCGCAAAATTCTCGCCCTGTCCTCGGGCAGTAGGGGACACCGATGGGCTTGGAAAGGCCGCCGTCCGTCGGATGGGACGTTAAGCCGTGGCCCCGTGTGCGGGAGAGCCATACCCTGTGCACGTTAAAGAACACGCTGGATGGCCTTGAAGGGAGGCTAACATCTGTCTCCCAACAGCTGTTCCAGTGGGTCCCCTCCACCAACCTTCTCTGAGCCTTCGGGGTCCATGTGACCTGGCCATTTAGCCCATGGTGTGCAAAAAAGTGCCGTTCAGAGGTAAAACAACCCAACGTTAAAGAACACGCTGGATGGCCTTGACGGGAGGCTACCATCTGTCTCCCAACAGCTGTTCCAGTGGGTCCCCCCCCCAACCTTCTCTGAGCCTTCGGGGTCCTTGTGACCTGGCCATTTAGCCCATTGTGTGCAAAAAAGTGCCGCTCAGAGGTAAAACAACCCAACACAACCCCACCCACTGTACCGGAACTTGGAGATAAAACACTGCGAAATCTTTAAATGCAACTAGCATTGCAGTGTCAGAAGAGAAAACGAGAAGCCGATATGGCATCTTCCAAGTTATTTCCTCTGATGACTGCGTGAGCGAGCACGAACAAGAAAACTGGAAAATAAAATTCTCTGCTAGAATGGTGGAACTTCTGAAGAATTTTCGTTATAATACAATGAGGATGATGTCGTACAGAAATCGAAAATCTGCAGCGAGTTAAATGAGGCGGTGCACATGATATATAATGACGAAGATGCCATAGTGATTGTGATGAACTTCGAATGGTATGTGGTCTGATATCAGAGCAGGTCTTGGTCTCACTGAGACCCTGGATTTTGATTCATTGGTATAGAGTGGGAGCTACCAGGAATTACTGGTACGCATAGTCGGATGTAAAAATCTTCCAGGTCACAAGGATCCCAAAGTCTCGCAGAAGGTTGGAGAAAGGAGAACGTGACTACGTCCACTAGAGAGCTATTAGGAGACAGATAGAAGCCTCCCATTACTACCATCCAGTGTGTCCTTTAGCGTGCATAAGTAGATCTTTCAGTGCATTTAAATAATGTGTTCCATGCTCCATACAAAATAAATAAATAAATAAATAAATACCCCCCTCAAGCAGCTGCTTGCCACAGAGGTCTGACAGGAGCCTGTCAGTTTATATGCCAGAGTAGAAGGTCTGAGAGGATGGCAGGACCTCAGCAGAAAAACAACACGAACATCCATGCCTTACCCGGGGCTCGAACCCAGGTCCCGTAGATAGAAAAAAAAATTGTCAACTGCACGCGGTGTTCCCAGGTGGTCACCCTCCAAGTACTGACCGCGCCCAAAGCTGCTTAACGGTTTTAAAAATATTGTTTTATATATAAAGAAGCTTTTGGCACTGTTTCACATAAGAATATATTATATAAATTGGAGTCAGAAGCATTGCTCTCAAATGGTTTACGAGTTATTTAATAAAGAGAACACAACGTGTAAAAAATTAATACAAATTTTAGTTCTGAGTTGGATATAAAACATGGAGTACCTCAGGGGTTTATATTGAGGCCAATTCTCTTTTGGGTTTTTAACAATGATTTTTTTTTTTGCTTTATAAGAATTAACGGTAAGATTAATAGTTTTGCAGATAATACAGCTATTACATTTATATCAGAAGCTTTAGCTGACTTATAAAATATAATAAATAATGATTTAAAAGATATTATAAACTGGTTTAAAATAAATAAGGTAAATTTAAATTTATCTAAAACAAAATGCATATTATACACTCTAAAAATAAGTTAGATGTGGTTGATACCTTAATGATAAGAATCCATAGCATTCATTGCTAGATTAATGAAGGCTATTGCTATGATACCTATTGATAGAGAGTAGAAATTAAGTATTTGGGAATGGCGTTTGATCAAAATCAAAGTTGGAAATCGTGTTCAAAAGTTAATAAAAAAAGCTTAGAGAAATGCCGTGTAAGTATAAAAAAATGCACCCTGAAGCTGCTGGTTGTCCCCAGACTGATTGGAGTTGTCTGTATCATTTCATTCTGAATTGATTGGAGTCTGATTGGAGTTGTCAGTATAATTTCGCAGAAGGGTTAGGTTGGGTTGTTTTACCTCTTAGCGGCACTTTTTTGCACACCATGGGCTAAATGGCCAGGTCACATGGACCCCGAAGGCTCAGAGAAGGTTGGGGGAGGGGACTCACTGGAACAGCTGTTGGGAGACAGATGGTAGCCTCCCGTCAAGGCCATCCAGCGTGTTCTTTAACGTTGGGTTGTTTTACCTCTGAGCGGCACTTTTTTGCACACCATGGGCTAAATGGCCAGGTCACAAGGACCCCGAAGGCTCAGAGAAGGTTGGGGGAGGGGACACAATGGAACAGCTGTTGGGAGACAAATGGTAGCCTCCCGTCAAGGCCATCCAGCGTGTTCTTTAACGTGCACGTGGCTCTCCCGCACACGGAGCTACGGCTTAACGTCCCATCCGACGGACGGTGGCATTTTCAAGCCCATCGGTGTCCCCTACTGACCGTGGGCAGGGCGGGGAATTTTGCGGAGATAAATCTCAACGCTGACTCAGCTGGGACTCGAACCTGGGAACTACAGATTACGAGTCTGGCGCGCTACCGACTGAGCCACCTCCGCCCCTATATTATTCTGATACGGCTGTGTATTGGTTAGTAATATTCAATGGTTATAATGATTTTATTAAATAAATTAAAATTATTAGACTGTATGATTTAAATCACACAAAATTAACGAACCTTATGGTAATCCATGTGAATTACAGAATTTCCGTATGTTTTTTTAACTGGAAATTTCAAAGTTATTAGCATTAATTCCAAACAGTTGGGTGTAATGTCAGCCAAGCTATCAAGCTAAAGATTCTTATCAGCTGTTAACTGATCCTTTACACATTTATTAAGCACTTTGTAATGTTGTCTCTTAGGACTAGTAAGGTGTTGACTTAGTTTATCCCTGCAATTCTCAATGCCTTATCACTCAAATGACTCTCACATGTGCTCCTTTTTATACAAAATAGTACAGATGGTTTCAAAAATAGACTGCTTAAAATGTTCCCTTTCTTCCTCTACTTCACCTGTAAGCACACTTTGAAACTTATAAAGGTACATTGTGGCTATTTCTGGTTCTTTCAGAAATTCATTGTCAAAGGAAACTCTTAAACTTTAGCACAATGTTTCTTAATCTTAAATTGCAAGACACTTTTGACAAGGTAATGGTGAAACCCATTTTCGACTCCCTATATGACCTGGTATTGCTGGGGCGGGGATGGCTCAGTCGGTAGCGCGCCAGGCTCGTAATCTGTAGTTCCCAAGTTCGAGTCCCAACTGGGTCAGCGTTGAGATTTATCTCCGCAAAATTCCCCGCCCTGCCCACGGTCAATAGGGGACACCGACGGGCTTGGAAAGGCCGCCGTCCATCGGATGGTACGTTAAGCCGTGGCCTCGTGTGCGGGAGAGACATACCCAAGTGCACGTTAAAGAACACGCTGGATGGCCTTGACGGGAGGCTACCATCTGTCTCCCAACAGCTGTTCCAGTGGGTCCCCTCCCCCAACCTTCTCTGTGCCTTCGGGGTCCATGTGACCTGGCCATTTAGCCCATGGTGTGCAAAAAAGTGCCGCTCAGAGGTAAAACAACCCAACAACCTAGTATTGCTAACTAAACTAACTCATTTGCTCTTAATATAAAACCAACCATATTCCTATAAAGCCAACCAGGTAACCATACGTATTTATAAATTTCCTGATTACTCATGTGAACAAAATTATCGCTGACATAGTGGGAATCGAACCCACAAATCTCCAGATGCAGTCGTTCAAAAAAATATCCAAACACTATGGTTGATTACAGAATTCGGGAAAAATATCTGGCAACGATCTTTTCAGAAATTAGTGATCTGGCAACATTCATGTCACGTGACACGAAGGATGCTGAATACAGGATACGGATGGTAAATACAAGATAGTGTGATCCGTGCAACAGGAAAGGACTTACTTCCTGTATTTCGACAAGACTGGAACAAAAATAAAACAGCTTGGATAGTGATTAAGTTTTTTGAAGTATTTCATACATTGAAACGCACTCTTAGAAGGTCACTGTGCATTCTAGGCGGCCACTGACATCTGGCGGCCAAACCGCGAACTTGTCGGAACAGGTTTTTTTTTTTTCGCATTTTGGATGAATCGATAAGCAGTGTCCTAGAGGAGGCGGTAATTAAATCTTTCGAAATAATATGAATTGCCAACTTTGATATTGAAACTTTAATTTTTAGAATTAGTGAAAACGTTCATTGTCTCTCCAAAGTCTTCTTCAATATACAAGTATTTAGCTAAAAAATAATTCTGAGTATTTGTAATTAAACTTTCTTTGATGTTTAATTAGAAGTGGAATTATTTAAACGGATTATTTTTATTAATAGTTGATGTCAATGTGTTAATTATTGCTGCAGCCAATATACTCATTAACCGTGGGGCGGGGGTGGCTCAGTCGGTAGCGCGTCAGGCTCGTAATCTCTAGTTCCCAGGTTCGAGTCCCAGCTGGGTCAGCGTTGAGATTTATCTCCGCAAAATTCCCCGCCCTGCCCACGGTCAGTAGGGGACACCGATGGGCTTGGAAAGGCCGCCGTCCGTCGGATGGGACGTTAAGCCGTGGCCCCGTGTGCGGGAGAGCCATACCCTGTGCACGTTAAAGAACACGCTGGATGGCCTTGACGGGAGGCTACCATCTGTCTCCCAACAGCTGTTCCAGTGGGTCCCCTCCCCCAACCTTCTCTGAGCCTTCGGGGTCCATGTGACCTGGCCATTTAGCCCATTGTGTGCAAGAAAAGTGCCGCTCAGAGGTAAAACAACCCAACGTTAAAGAACACGCTGGATGGCCTTGACGGGAGGCTACCATCTGTCTCCCAACAGCTGTTCCAGTGGGTCCCCTCCTCCAACCTTCTCTGAACCTTCGGGGTCCATGTGACCTGGCCATTTAGCCCATGGTGTGCAAAAAAGTGCCGCTCAGAGGTAAAACAACCCAACTCATTAACCGTAACTATAAGAGGGAATATGAAAATCGTAATTTCAAGTGGGTAAGTAAATTTGTAGTTCCGTTCTATTTCCTTAATATATAATAGTTTAAGATTTTTGCTATTGCATGTAATCTTAACGCTAATAGATAATTAGAAGACTTTATAAACAAAGAATGAAATGTACTTATTTAAGTACACTATTATGCTTAATACACGTAGTACTAGTTTCAGGATATTAAACTCTGATGATTAATAGAACGGCCCAGATGTTAGTATACATTAGGTAAAGTGTAAAATTTGCGCTCTGATTAATTATAAAGAAGTCATACGCCTGATATTGAAAAATTACTAACGAAATACACTTTCATAGTCAAATATTAAATCTCAGGAGAGAAATTGAACAACATTTGCCGCCATTAGTGTGCTTCCTTCGAATCGATTGGATCGTTGCCGTAGGCTTATCATTGCAATGCCGATTAAGTAGAGTATCTACAAGCTTTTGCCAATTTGTTACTTTCATATTATTTCTTCTGTGGTAATTTCATGTACAACAGATGAAGTTTAATCTAATGAATTCAACAAATCGGTATTAACAGTTAAGATCATACAAGTAATCTCTAGTGAAACTCTAAAGAAATTAATGAGGAAGTTTACGAAGTCTTTTTATTATTTTGCTGCTGTGATACCAAATCGGTTGGGTTGGGTTGTTTTACCTCTGAGCGGCACTTTTTTGCACACCATGGGCTAAATGGCCAAGTCACATGGACCCCGAAGGCTCAGTTGGGTTGTTGGGTTGTTTTACCTCTGAGCGGCACTTTTTTGCACACCATGGGCTAAATGGCCAGGTCACATGGACCCCGAAGGCTCAGAGAAGGTTGGGGGAGGGGGCCCACTGGAACAGCTGTTGGGAGACAGATGGTAGCCTCCCGTCAAGGCCATCCAGCGTGTTCTTTAACGTTGGGTTGTTTTACCTCTGAGCGGCACTTTTTTGCACACCATGGGCTAAATGGCCAGGTCACATGGACCCCGAAGGCTCAGAGAAGGTTGGGGGAGGGGGCCCACTGGAACAGCTGTTGGGTGACAGATGGTAGCCTCCCGTCAAGGCCATCCAGCGTGTTCTTTAACGTTGGGTTGTTTTACCTCTGAGCGGCACTTTTTTGCACACCATGGGCTAAATGGTCAGGTCACATGGACCCCGAAGGCTCAGAGAAGGTTGGGGGAGGAGACCCACTGCAACAGCTGTTGGGAGACAGATGGTAGCCTCCCGTCAAGGCCATCCAGCATGTTCTTTAACGTGCACAGGGTATGGCTCTCCCGCACACGGGATCACGTCTTAACGTCCCATTCGACGGACGGAGGTCTTTCCAAGCCCATCGGTGTCCCCTACTGACCGTGGGCAGGGCGGGGAGTTTTGCGGAGATAAATCTCAACGCTGACCCAGCTGGAGCAAAACCTGGGAAATGCAGATTACGAGCCTGGCGCGCAACCGAATGAGCCACCCCCGCCCCCACCAAATCGGTAATCAGCAGTCTATGATGAAAATAAGAACTACAATCTCAGTAATTGTTTTGCGGTCGTTTTGTTTTCAGGTTGATGCAGTAAAACAAGCAAATGTGTCAATTCATTACAGACATATTTCGATCAAAATACGAAGTATAATTAGTAGCTGATGAACGCACAAACTTACCGAAGCCCTCGCCTTAGTTACACAGCAAGCATATAGACGATACAAATAGAATGAAGTTCTTGATTTTATAAAGTATAAAAGGTTCAGTATATCTTATCGCACTTTTAATATGGTGCTGATATGAATTAAGGATACCAAACCCAATAAAGATGGAAGTCAAACTCTTCTAGAGTGTAGTAACTGTGGATCAAATTCGTGGAGACTATAGGATTTCCGGATTAAATTCACCGAGACTAGAACTGTGGATTAAAATAATGGAGATTATAGGAACTGTAGTTCTAATTCATGGAGACTAAGAACTGTGGATCAAAATCATGGTGACTATAAGAACTGTGGATCAAATTCACAGGAACGTATAGGAACTATGTATCAAATTCATGGAGACTATAGGAATTATGGATCAAATTCATGGAGACTATAGAAACTATGGATCAAATTCATGGAGACTAGAAAACATGGATCAAATTCATAATGACTAGAAACTATGGATCAAATTCATAATGACTAGAAACTATGGATCAAATTCATAATGACTATAGGAACTATGGATCAAATTCATAATGACTATAAGAACTGTGGATCAAATTCACAGCAACGTATAGGAAATATGTATCAAATTCATGGAGACTATAGAAAGTATGGATCAAATTCATGGAGACTATAGAAACTATGGATCAAATTCATGGAGACTATAGAAACTATGGATCAAATTCATAATGACTACATGAACTATGGATCAAATTCACAGTGACTATAGGAACTATGGATCAAATTCATAATGACTATAGGAACTATGGATCAAATTCATAATGACTATAGGAACTATGGATCAAATTCATAATGACTATAGGAACTATGGATCAAATTCATAATGACTATAGGAACTATGGATGAAATTCATCGGACGGAGGTCTTCATAATGACTATAAGAACTGTGGATCAAATTCACAGTGACTATAGGAACTATGGATCAAATTCATAATGACTATAGGAACTGCGGATCAAATTCATAATGACTATAAGGACTGTGGATCAAATTCACAGGAACGTATAGGAACTATGTATCAAATTCATGGAGACTATAGGAATTATGGATCAAATTCATGGAGAGTATAGAAACTATGGATCAAATTCATGGAGACTAGAAAACATGGATCAAATTCATAATGACTAGAAACTATGGATCAAATTCATAATGACTAGAAACTATGGATCAAATTCATGGAGACTATAGAAACTATGGATCAAATTCATAATGACTATAGGAACTATGGATCAAATTCATAATGACTATAGGAACTATGGATCAAATTCATAATGACTATAGGAACTATGGATCAAATTCATAATGACTATAGGAACTATGGATCAAATTCATAATGACTATAGGAACTATGGATCAAATTCATAATGATTATAGGAACTATGGATCAAATTCATAATGGCTATAGGAACTATGGATCAAATTCATAATGACTATAAGAACTGTGGATGAAATTCACAGGAACTGTGGATGAAATTCATAGGAACTATGTATCAAATTCATGGAGACTGTAGGAATTATGGATCAAATTCATGGAGACTATAGAAACTATGGATCAAATTCATGGAGACTATAGGAACTATGGATCAAATTCATAATGACTATAGGAACTATGGATCAAATTCATAATGACTATAGGAACTATGGGTCAAATTCATAAAGACTATAGGAATTATGGATCAAATTCATGGAGACTATAGAAACTATGGATGAAATTCATGGAGACTATAGAAACTATGGATCAAATTCATGGAGACTATAGAAACTATGGATCAAATTCATGGAGACTATAGAAACTATGGATCAAATTCATGGAGACTATAGAAACTATGGATCAAATTCATGGAGACTATAGGAACTATGGATCAAATTCACAGTGACTATATGAACTATGGATCAAATTCATAATGACTATAGGAACTATGTATCAAATTCATAATGACTATAAGAACTGTGGATCAAATTCACAGGAACGTATAGGAACTATGTATCAAATTCATGGAGACTATAGGAATTATGGATCAAATTCATGGAGACTCTAGAAACTATGGATCAAATTCATGGAGACTAGAAAACATGGATCAAATTCATAATGACTAGAAACTATGGATCAATTCATGGAGACTATAGGAACTATGGATCAAATTCATAATGACTATAGGAACTATGGATCAAATTCATAATGACTATAGGAACTATGGATCAAATTCATAATGACTATAGGAACTATGGATCAAATTCATAATGACTAGAAACTATGGATCAATTCATGGAGACTATAGGAACTATGGATCAAATTCATAATGACTATAGGAACTATGGATCAAATTCATAATGACTATAGGAACTATGGATCAAATTCATAATGACTATAGGAACTGCGGATCAAATTCATAATGACTATAGGAACTGCGGATCAAATTCATAGACTATAGTTAGTGCAGGCCAAACTCTTTGATACCCTGGAAACTAGACCAAACTCCTGAGACCGTAGGAATTGCATGTCCAGTCTCATGGAAACTTAGCAACTGTGAGCCAAACAAATGACACCGTAGTCATTGTAATGTATGCATCAAAGTATTTGTTTATTTTTTAGTTTGTTTCCTAAAATAAAAATTACAAATTTCAACTTTCAAATTTCAAATAAAACAGAAAAAACTAATCCAATACGACTGAGCAAATGACGCTTCTGTCATTTCTTTACTAGACAACAAATCTGTATATCATGGCGACATCTCTATTATAAATTTAAAATAGCAACAATTAAGACTTCCCAATTCTTGCTAACAAACTTCCGGTCGTATACGGAAGAACTATCGCTGTCCAGGTTATATGATCTAGCGAATCGTATGCTTTTTATATCCTTGGCATAAAGTATATAATCTCTCAAAGACTATCATCATCATCATCATCATCCTCAAGCAGCCATGGGCTACGGAGGTCCAACCAGACCATGCAATTTAGTTCTCCAAGCAAGTCTATCCTTAGCTACATCTACTACATCTGGCCACTGCACACCAATTCTAACAAGGTCCTGTTTGATATTGTCTGCCCACCGCATCCTAGGTCTCCCCTTCTTTCTGAGGCCTTTAGGCACACTGTTCATAACCCTATTCGCCAATCTATAATTATCCATACGGGCAACGTGGCCAAACCAGCGGAGTCTCTCTCTGCACAATATGCTGCTTAAAGGAGGTTGCAAACTCCTTTGCCTAACCTCATCATTAGTTACAAAGTTGAACCACCTAATGCTCAAGATACTGCGTAAGCATCTGGAATCAAAAGCATCTAGTTTCCTGTTATCTTGTTTACAAAGTGTCCAAGTTTCACTACCATAACTAACCCTAGAAAGAAAACACTAAAGAATAACACTAAAGATTAAATCATAACTTTTTTTTTGTACGTAATGAATCGAGA